>CAJUYH010006126.1:0-21028 GCA_910591685.1 Galerucella tenella
TTAATTATAAAGGTGATATCAGGCTTAACCAGAAACACATCAATTAGTAAGCACAACAGACAACTGTTCGTTTTGTCTGGAAAATGATCGCTGACGTTGTTGCTGGATTAGTTAGAGTTATTCTTCACGGTAGTCAAGGCAAATTGTGTTTTCCAAAGGTAATATAATCCTTGCGAGTGAAATTTAGTTGGCATTTTTTTTTAGTAAAACCCAGGCAGCTTTGATAAAATCTTATGTATAAGCTCATAAAGCCCTCCAGTTTTTAATACTGTTTGTACTGAAATTGGATCCTGAGCATAATTAGAAGGCTTGGTTTAATTTCAATATTACTTTATCAAGATATTTTGAGTAGGTATTTATTGAAATGTTATTAAATATTCATTACAGGGAAATTAAAAAGAAGGTAACAAGAATTAGGGAATAGATAATTTAAATGTAGGGTCCGATTGCCACGTCTGTCAAAATTTAGTTCATTTCCTTTCTAGCCTTGATTATATGAGGTTATAAGTCATTCTTGAATAAATGCAAGTCATTTTAAACTCTGAAGAATAGCAATTGAAATGAATGTCTTAATTTTATTCCCTAATAATAATAGAGCATTTGAAATAGAATGATCGTTTTGTGCTCTCAAATGTCTTCCTACATTACCTTTATTTTTACTGTGTTTGAATATAATATGGTTTATATATTTCCGAAGAAAATATCATTGAAGTGGATAATGTGAATAGTGATTAGTATAGCCGAGGAAAATTGAATTGATCGAGTAATAGTATATTGGGCAATAAGCACAAAGTGATGCCCATTTTGCACGAGTATGAGATTTGCATCCATACGAGTGCAGAATGGCCATTTTGTTGCGAATTGCATACTATACTTTTTCTATGACAACATATCGTTCACGTTTAATACATGCATACATTGCAAAAACTTTGGAAGAAATAAACTGATAATATTTCATTACTCCGAATTCGCCGCTAATGGGCTTTCTATCAAAATTAAAATATAAATTGAAAAAATAAAAGTTAATATTTTCTTTATTGCTATTTCTAATAGTTACACAACAATAGAAGCCTATAAAAATGTATTTATAGAAAACAACTATAAAATTACCCGTTATCTACTAAAACTTGACAGAAACGATGTGCTGACATCTTATCAATTTGTCGCTGGACGTCATAATTTGACAGGCCGTAGTCGTCGTGTTTTTAGAGTGAACCTGGACCTAGCACGAAATATTCCATTTCGCATTTTGTTGCTCAGCAACTTGCCTAGCAGCCGATGCGAAAATGAAGTTCTGTACAAAATGTGCTTGTTTATGATTGAAGTTACGGTTATAAAGTGAACATTTATCGAGGTTGTCGTAGAAAAAAGTATTTTTCATATTACCGAAAGAACAGCTATCGCCGAGGCCGCTTGCGGCCAAGGCAAGATAATCTTGAGGTCGTTAAAAAGTTTCGCGGCCATGGCATACACACTTTTTTCCGTGCAATCGTTACAATTATTATTAAACTAGATAATTGTAGATAAATATATTATTGCTCTAAAATCAACAGCTGTTCAATTTATTTAACAATGTCACCGTGTGCTATGAACATGATATGTTTCAATATATACAAATTATTTTGGCAGTTCTTGACTAAACGCAAAATGTCTGATACTGATAGCGATATTTCAGTACCTTCCACTCCTCCTGAACTCAAAAGCATTGTAAACTCAATAAAAATAGTAATAATAAATAATCCCTGTCTTTGTAGTATTTTAGAAATGTCAAATTTGGAAGTGATACTCAGTTTTGGAAGTGACGTTTGGTTTCGCTTCCGTTGCTATGGGCTATCGGACCATAGCCATAGTTATAAGCTGAGAGGGTAGGGCAACCCCACAGCATCTAGCCCTCATAAAGCTTTTTGTGCATAATCCTGGAATTCCTTCTCCTCAATACGTCAATTAGCCCATGGTTTCAAGCCATGAACCAAAAAGGCCACATTTAATGGAAATGTTTGTGTTTGACAGTGTTCAATCAGAACGTAGGTTCCCTTGGGTCATTGTCAAGAACATTTTGTTGCTGCAATGTCAGGATAGTGGTGCGTGCCTGCTATTTATACAGGTGCAAACATTTTTGCCAAGATGTTCCTACCAAGTATCTCTTATGCAGCTAATATGCCATTCCATCGGAAAGTAGACACCAATATGGTAAATATGGACACCATCTCTATACCACATAGCCTATTAACCTCTAGGAATATCATTCTTCATAGTATTTTGTCTTGATTTGGCCAAGCCATTTTAAGAAATTAGAATTGGGCGTGAAAGTGACTAGGAAGGTAGTTTGCAATAATAACAATTACTTTTTTCACTTGATAAGCACTAGAATCCCACTTCCAATAACTCAAATCAAAATCGAATGTAAAGACATCTTGAACGAATAACTATTGAAATTAGGAGCTATATATTTTTGGCTAACTATTATTAAGTAATAAATCTGAACCTTGTGAAGGATAGCGTTCAAGAAATTATAATTTTGTTTGTTCACAGTGATTAAAAAAGTGAAAAATCACACAGTAATTCACACCAAAATTAAAACTTCGCGTATTTTTTCCGGTTACTTTAATTAGTTAGTTTCCAAGAACAGCATTAAAAGCCCGACCCTCTTTTTCAGAATGCGCTGGAAGTCTGGTTATAAAACAAGATAGAGTTTGGATAAGTTTGAAACTAACATAATTAACTCCACTGCAATGTGTGTATTAGAATTGGATTTGAACTAAATAAGTGTTTGTTATTGATTAACTCCACACAGGGTGAGTCATCAATAACTCTACCCACATACTTACAATTATGAAGTTGTCGTGACGCGTCGCAGTGGTCCGTCTGAGTTTAGCCTTATTGATTGGAGAGCTTTGATGAACAATAAATATTGGAGACAAATAACTTCAAAGAAATATCAAGTTTGAAGAAAATTCGGTTGGATCTCAATCCAACTCAAATAACTGGATAACACCAAAGAAAATATTCATCAACTTTCTCTAACATGGAAATCTTTATTTTCAAACTAATTGATCTAGGACCAAAGCTCCACACAACACAAAACATTGTGGTTTGATTTACTCAAAAATTTTCAAAAATAATGAGTACAATTTTGAACTCACCCTTCGGAAAATATTAGAGATTCTTTCACCAGTGATATTTCTTCAATATATTTGACAAGAAAAAAGACACATACTGTATAATACTATCACATACAACCCGAACAACACATGTAATTGTCTGTTTTTATTTTATTATTATCCATTAAATCTTTAACAGCTTCATACAAGTCGTTAACAGCAAACATTGTAACGTTTTTATTAAATCCAATACCACTGTTGACAACTGCGCTTAAGCTTGAGAAATTTCATGTCTTTTCCAAGAAACGTTATCGAATTATTTTTATACCTACATAAACTGTTTATTCGAAAAAGATCCCATCATAACAGATACGTTCTTAGTTTTATATGTCAAATTCTATGAATCACGACTTGAATTGCAACTTTTGAGACAAATCACGTCTAAAAAGAAGAGAACTATACGGATAAGATGCCGAACTTATCATGAAATTGAACAAACTTGTCTAAGCCTGGTGATAGTTTATGCTTAAGTCGATCGTGTAAACAGCATTCTGTAATGAATGTATTGTCGGTGAATACTTTGGAAGATTATAGGTGTGGAAGGGTCTCTGAATAGGTAATGTTGCGGGTCACTTGGAGGATCGTCTCAAGAGAAATGAAACAACTACTTCTAGCACTGGGATATGTTTGATTTATTTACTAAATACACTAATCACTAAATACACTACTCACTAAACTTTTGACAACACCTCCTATGAATCTATAGCTAAGGCGACGAAGAATTCTGGGATCGATGCCACAAGCTGCAGGTGAATAGACTGCATGCTCAGAAGCAGGCTCATAGAATCAACTCTGCAGTCCGCAGGGAGGAGCACAATCCCCGATGCTGTGGAGCCTGGTCATGGACGGGCTCATCAGAACCCTACACAGAGAAGAATTTAACACCATAGGATATGCAGATGACCTGGTAATTCTATCCCAAGGTAAATACAACAGTACAACCAGAGACAGACTCCAGATGGCTTTAAATTAAATGTAGTAACAGGCTGGACTGTAAAACAAGGGCTACGTATTAGTCCTTCGAGAACACAGATAATTGCGTTCACCAGGAGAAGGAAAAAGGAAGGACTTGGCCCTCCCGCTTCAAGGTGAACCAATACGATTGTCGGATGAAGTAAAATATCTTGGGGTTATCCTAGACCCAGGCTTAACTTGGAACCGACACCTCCAGCACGTGATCAAGAAAGCTGAGGTGACCTTCATGGTTGCCAGACGCACTTACGGCACTAAATGGGGACTTAGACCCAGCATGGTACACTGGCTATACAAAATGATTGTCATTCCCAGGATCACATATGCATCTCTGGTATGGTGGCCAAAGATCAGACAATCCTCTGCTATGCTAAAACTAAGCAAGGTCCAAAAACTTGCATGCATTGGCATTACAGGGGCAATGAGGACTACTCCTACAGTGGCGCTGGAGACAATGATAGACCTTCCTCCGCTACATTGTGTCATAATGTGCGAAGCAAGGGCAGCACTAACCCGACTGGAAAAAGCATCAGACCATGACGTGGCACATGGGAGAGGACACACAGAGAAAAGGCATGTGGTTGGTGACATTTTCAAAATGCCAACAGACCACATGACATCCAGATATATCTTTCGCAAGAACTTCGAGATTGTCATCAAAGATCGAAAGGAGCTTGAGGAAGAGAACGCACCACCACTTAGTAGAGCGAATGAACTGATTTGGTATACAGACGGATCAAAAAATGACCTCGGCGCCGGAGCGGGCATATTCGACAAGACGAGAAAATATGAAGGAATCGTCTTGCTGGGAAAATACGCCTCTGTATTTCAAGCAGAGGTCTATGCAATACTTGCATGTGCAAGGGCTAATAATTTGAGAGCCTACAACAACCGGCAGATCAGGATTTACAGTGACAGTCAAGCCGCCCTTAAAGCACTTCAGAGCTATAGGGTGACATCTCGGCTAGTATGGGAATGCGGCGATGAACTTAGAAGACTGGCGACTCAGAACAGTGTAACACTGGAGTGGGTCCAGGTCATAAAGGAATCGCAGGAAATGAAAAAGCTGACGAACGTGTAAGAGTAGGATCGTTAACTCTGATGAACGGACCCGAACCTGCTGTGGGCATCCCCAGATGCTTCACGAGGTCATGGTTGAAAGGGTGGTTGAAAGAACAACACAATAAACACTGGAATGATACGCCCAGGCAAATTCAATGGAAAAAATTCATAAAAGAAACATCAGGAAAAGTAGCGAAAGAACTGCTCTCTTAGAAAAAAAAAACTAATATTTTGCATAAGTACCTAGCCGTATAGCATACTTATACGTGATGGTTATTACTAGTAGGTGACTATTCAACTATATAGAATAGTCCTCTTCAAGTATTCGACTTCTCCTTTGATCAATACTGAATGTATATATATATATATATATATAACTGGTCAAGTTCGAGAAAAACAGATAAACATATGATTGTTTTTGTCTTGCACCACGCTTGAACTTGACAATAACCTCCTTTATTTATATTTATATAATAATGAAATGTTCGAACGTTCTGTTGGAATAAGATCAGGGAAATTTAATTCTTATTTTAAATATTTATTATCATATTATTGTATTGGGCCAAAAGGCATCACAATCCATTCGAATTGTTAAAGCCTTAGGCTACCGGTCTATTATATTCAAGTAATTGAAATATTAGGCACATTTGGACGCGACAAAAATAAATGAAAGTACTCTTCCACCGACCATATCTAACCCCCATAATACTTGAATAATGCTTAAAAAGTAACAATAGAATGCCTTGAAAGTCTATTCATAAGATAAAATCCATATCTATACAGCTTGTGGAGTGAATTTCACGAGAAAAATTATTAACAACAAAGAGTATTTTATTATTCCCGGGGAAAGTAATAAAATTCCGAGGGTGTTCACATGGGAGTGAAGGGTATAGTTGTGCGTCAAAAAAATTAATTTTGAAACAAGGTAGATAATAAAAAGAAAATCTCACGAAATTGGTGAGTCTCACGAGATTTTCAAATTTAATTTGTATTCAAATACTCATAAAATTATTAAGTATAAAGATATTGATTTACCAAGTATCTGTATATCTGAAATATATAGGTATGTACTTCAGCGTCAACAGTTCCAGAATGAAATATTAGAACTCCTAGTCAGAAAAAAATCCGGAGTCAATAACCAACGAGCTTTTAAGCATAAACAGGGGTCGAATGAAGAATTTGCAGGATTACTCACCGGTCATTACATCCCAGGGAAGCAAATACCTACTTTTGACACAAATAGGGATTAACCTATTTTTCTGCTGTGCAAGGAAGCGGAGGCATCAGTTTTACACATTTAATTATATGAATAAAAATAAGCCAGTAGTTTATACTCAATAATTAGGAGTAAACACACCATTTGGTATGAATAAAAACCAGAAGCAGGTTCTCCGATATGCACATTTTATTTGTGAGGATATACTCACTTTAGGAATGAATCAAAGTGTGTTTATTGCTCGTCAAGTAAAGAATTTACTCCATAATTTTGTAATCAGTAATTTTCATGCTGCTCTCTAATCCAGCTCTTGACATGTGGTTCTTTGTATACCTAGAATTTGTCATGATTCTGGTTGTGGATCACGTGACCCTATTTCACATTGCCCTCGATATCCTGGTGACCTGGCACCCAGGTAACTGAGTGTTAACATGTCTACAGCTCTTCAATGCAATTCCACACTTTCTTTGACGTCACTCTTTTGCTGGAATTGCCTTGACTAATAAATTTATCAATTTCTCAAATTTTATTATTATTCTTATTACTCCTATTTGCTACTCCATGGATAATTCTTCACCTTTAGTTCGTTTACGATAAGTTTGCAATAACAAAACATGACAGATGTTTTACATCGTTGCCACGTTGTAATTTTTTCCCAGCTGTTGGCATAAAATTATGTTGATAAGTTGTTTATTTCATAAGATTACATACAACTTAAAAATAAGATCAGAAATTATAAAATTTGGCCAAGTCTGAAACCATGAGTTTAACTGGAAAATGTTATCTTCATGCACATGTTGAATTGCATCGTTATTGCAGTTTTAAGTAATGTATTTATTAAAAACTTACATCTCTCACAGATGTAATAAGAATTAGCGGTCCACCATTATCTTGTTATCTTTCATAATATGATATTAGGGATGCTACCATCTCCTTGCAACCACTTGATAAAGACTCATGCATTGCGACGCAGTGTTCGATACTCCCTTTTGGGTACGATGAACTATAGGGACACACGATTCTTTGACTGATTTTGTGAAAAATCGATAGTACTCACCTATTTTGAAGATTATCCGTTGAAAAATTTGCGGGTTATACACAATTTACAGAGAAAAATGCAATAAAAGATATTTTTTCTCCACTTGAGCCATCAATTTTTGGCCCGATATTTTTTACAAAAAACAGTTTAACTGTATCGCACTGTACAGGAGAGAGATCAACAACATCTATTCTCGCTATCTGTGAAAAAAATTCAGTCAGATTCTGCATAACATCATTTAAATTACCACTTTTATAAAATACATATTTGAAAGACAACCAATTTGTATGTGAATTATTTTAATGACAGAATTGACAGATATCTTTTCATGAAACGTAATTCGTAACCAAAACCATAAATCTAAATATGCATTCTATAAAATTTCTTTTTCATCTTTCAAGTGTATCGTGCTTTCAATGTAAATGAGATTATAAATTTTTAGGTCACAATAAAAAATAAAATTGTTTATAACATTTCATTTTTAAATAAATATTACGTTTGTGCCTCTTCACTTCATCTTATACTCTATATACACCTACCATATGAAACCAAAATTTATATTAATAGAATAATATGATATTTATGAGAGTTATGCAACCTACAGAACATACAACTCTGTAGCGGCAATCGATTACTTGAGAATTATGGTATTCTTGTACATTATTATTGAGATGCGAAATCAAATATTTATTAAAACTATATTTTTTATTGAATTTATTCAACCCAAACTCAAGAAAATAAATGAAATTACAGACATTTTGTATTTGGTGATATCCTTACATTGTGTATTTGAAAAAGGGGAAGGAAATATAATCATTACATTCACTCTTCCCCTTAAAAGATATCCAATGCTTTGTAATGAACATTAAGTAATTCAGGGAGGGGAAGAGAATATAAACATTGGATTCACCCTTCCCCTTAAAAGATATTCAATACTTTGTAATGGCCATTAAGTTATTCAAGCAGGGGAAGGGAATATGAATATTGGATTCACCCTTCCCCTTCTTGATTTACTTGATATGTGCGTACCAAAGTATTGAATGCATACATGCAGTTACCCTTCTCATTGTTGAAAAATATCCAATACTTTGTAACGCGCATATCAAGTGATTCAAGAAGGGGAATTACTAATCCACTGATTATACTCCCTTCCCCTTTTTGAATAACTCAGTGTGCATTACATTGCATTCATCACTAAAGCAGTGCGATCAACATCTCCTGTTCGAAATCATATTACATACTTACTACAAATTCGGCGTTACACCCTACTGCTTACGCTAGAGATTCTATGTCACATTTCTATGTCATTTGTCATTTGATTCAATTGTTTCCATGCAAATTTGAAGCCTCTCAAATATATATTTATAAAAGTGGTAATTTAAACAATATTTTGGAAAAACTTACTGAAACGTTGTTATTATTAGCGAGAGAACATGTTGTCCATCACTTTTCCGTTCAGTGTGATGCGTTTAAACGGTTGTTTGTATTAAATATTTAGTCCAAAAGTGATGGTTCAAGTGGCGATAAAAAATCTTTTTTTTGGTTTTTTCTCTGTAAATTGTATATAACCCGTAAATTTTTCGACGGATAATCCTCAAAATACGTGAGTACTATCGATTTTTCGCAAAATTCGTGTGTCCCTATAGTTCACCGGACCCCTCTTTTTTAAATAGCTACAATTTACAAAACAAACTATAAAATGCGAATGAAAACGACAAACCATCACAAGAAATTCTGATAAAATGGTCTGATTTTGACAACAAAATCTGGCAACCCCAGACACGGCAGCCAACCTTTGAACCGTAACTTCCCCCTTTATGATTAATTATTTCATTTACACTTTGGATATTTAGATTTTGTTCAGTGGCTGCAATTGTTACTACAAATGTCAAAAATGCAAACTTATCGTAAATGAACCATAGTAACGATCTGCCTAGGAAACTGATCTCACAGTACAAAACTTTACTTACCCAGGACCCCCTCACGCCCGATTGCACTAATTTAGTTCGAGTGAAAGGGTTATGACAAAGTATAGCTTACTGATAATTCAAATCTCTTATTGCACCATCATGTTTTACTCAGTACAGCCACGCTCACGTACAACACCGTATGTCTCCACTTTAATGGACAAAGTTGTGATCAAAACTCTGTGCATATAAACTCCGCTGGAATAACAGTACACGGAGCTTAACTTTTTAAGCCTCGCTCATTTGTTAAGCCAAGGTGGTACAATCGGGCATCAAAATAAAGCCTTGGAGCACATTTATACTGCTGGTTACATTCCCCAAATTTTTTGAAATTTGAAATTCTTATTTACTATAGAGAAGGCTTTGCAAATTCGAGATCTTCCTTATAAGTTAACACCAGCTTAAATCAACAAACGTCGCTGTAACCTAAACAAATCCCGAGGCGTATTGGTCTTCATTGTGAACCATATTTCCTCAATATAATGAAAAATAAACTAACAAAACGGAAATTTGTGCAAAACGGTGTTTATGTTAAGAAACAGACTGGCGTAAAAGTTTATACGTTCAACCATGGAAGATGCGTAATATGAAATAGCCGCAGGACCAAAAGGGAAGTTTCAATTTATTCAATCAACAAAAATGAGTAACGTTTTTTTCTTTATTTATCTAATAATAACTTGGTAAGCATAATACGTTTTTCAAATTTGTGTTCGACTTTTTGATCTGTTTTAGTTGATTCTTTGTGACAATAGGTTATTTCGAGCACCACGTCAAATCCAATAAATAGTGATGAGCGAAGCAAAATCCGAAACCAATACCAAGAGTCTTGGTAACGGTCTCTGTCTTGCTTGACCGCTACCCCCAAAAAAATAGCAACATTCCTTGGCTTGCAAAATCCTAAATTATACACTAGCCATGCGTTTCGCAGATCGTCTGCAACGTTACTGTCAGATGCTGGTGCTGATATACAAACGTTGAAAAGGCATGGTGGATGGAAGTCCAACGCTGTTGCTGAAAATTATAGTGACGAATCTATCAATAATAAAAGAAAAACAGCTGTGAAGATACTTGGGCAAAATACATTGACAAATATCGACAATATCGCAGTTCCGAAACAAAGTACATCGACAAGCATAACAATGAATTCAAACGTGGCTGAGTTTTTTAACAACGATGTATCATCTGGGGCTTCATCTATGTCTACAAGTAATGAACAAAAGGCAGCAGTATTCCGTGGCAATACGTTTCAAAACTGTACGTTTAATATTTATAATAAATTACAGTGATTTCTCAATAAAAATATTATAATATGTAGTTGTCTAATTGATTTCATAATAAAACTAGGTAATCTTAGTGAAAATAAATGGATTTGTTGTCCCTGAGTGACAAAATGTACCACGTCTTGCAACTAAAATGAGTTTCAAAATGATGACATTTCGTGAGTGAATTGCAAAAAGTAATTTTCAGTTTAGCCGTGCACTTTGGTTTTGGTTTTGAATTCTCGTTCTTGGTCTTTGGATAGCAATGAAACAAAATCTAAATGATGCAGCTGGCTACAAAATTGAGAATTATATAATAATGGATGACAGTTGACGGAAGCAGTGTTGTTTTTTATATTACTGCGCAGAAAGCTTAAAAGAGTCGCTGACTCATCTCACTTCCCTTGTACTTCCTATAAATAACTCAATATTTAAAAATGCATCACTTTATCACTAAATATCTCAGGTTTTATGAACTCCAGCAAATTGAAATGGAATGCACATTTCATCGACTTTAACTTATTTTCAGTTGAACAGTCAAACTAATTTACAGCGCCGGTGGTAATTTATAATCTTTTTCTTGTTACATTTTTCGGTTGACACGAACTGAATTCCTCTCCTAATTGGAATTAATGGAGTACATTACTGATAGACACAAAGTTTGCAAGCAATAATTTTGGCTCCGTCACGTAACTAAACTTTCGGTAATTGAAATTCTTTATTTTTGACTTTTATTGCTTCAAAAACAACGCGTTGAATATGCAGCATACATTCAGAATACTACAGTTTCATTACAAGGACCATTAAAATATTTTATACCAAAATGAAGCATAACAAAATAAAACAACGAAAATAATAAACAATGAAAAAAAATAACAAAAATTAAGTCGACCATAGGATCTTAATAAGTAGGACGAAGAAAAGGTATATTACCTCGAAGAGACACACGTTGTGGACATTTGGAGTGAACCAGTTTCTCTCTACCGCAGTATTATCAACTAACGGAATGCATTATGCTGCGAGCTCTCTGTGACCTACAACGTCGTCCGGATGAGTAACTCATCCGGCTGCCAGTGCTGTGCTACGATCCAACCAAAGTGCAAGTGGTGAATTTGCGAATAAAATTATTTACCTACGACCCCCCCTGTAATCAGTCAATAACACACAGTTGGTATCAATGTAATGACAGCTATTACGCACTGTAAAAAAAACGCACAGCTGTAAAGTAAATCGCACGGCTTCCCTAGCAACATCTTAGCAACTGTCAATAGACGTCTCCATTTTATTCAAAATTTACTATTTGAAAACGGCCACGTTTAACTGTGAAAAGCACAAAGGGCTATGTATCTGTATTGATTATAATTGAAAAATGAACTTTCGATTATCAAAAATATAATAATAATGATTAAACGTTAGTTCTTTACTGTGATTCTTTCATTGGTAATAGAGTAATAAAGATGGAGTTTACCAAGCACCTCTAATTATGTAACTGTTATTTCTTACGCTTCGTATGAAAAATACAAGTACAAGTAGGTCGTAGGTAAAGTATAGTACGTAACTCGTGTTGTAGAGCATTTTACGCACTCACGGAATTACGCAATCGCCGCTACGCGGCATCGTGCGTAACTTTTCCATTCGTACGTAAAATGCTCCTTACCACACACGTTACGTAATATACTATTATTACAGCTTATATTTTTACGGCTTCTCGGTATTATTTATATAGTTTATAAGCATTTTTTGCAATGGATACCATTAAAAAGAAGAAATCGGGTAGTGTGTGTGTAGTTCGTGGATGTAACAATAAATATCACAATTGTGATGGAAAATTATACCTTTTTCCAAAGGATTCAGAAAGGTGAGAAACTGTTAGTATAATACTTTATTATTTGATCTTCATATTACATTTATGAGCCTTAGTTTCATGCATTGATTTCATTTGTTGTATTTGTGTCAGAGCTGAAGTTTGGCTCGAAGCATGCGATAGGCCTGACTTGATGCCAAAAATAGAAACTTTACAATAGTAGTCATCGTTTATGTGGTGCTTATTTTGAACCAGATATAATTATGCAACATCATCAAAGGAAACTTCTTTCAAAAAAGGCTATTCCAATTACAATTTTGTGGTTATTTAATTAAAAAATGTTCGGAAATTCATACATGCAGCGTATGTGAGACGTATTCACAAGCGTATCAGAATTTAGACGATTCGTCTTTATACTGTTACCTTAGAGCTTATGAAAATACGAAAAAGGATACTTTTGGAAACTTGAATATACCGCATGAAAATTTTGTACAATACATCTCATTATAAGAAACATTATTCCAAATGAATTTTGAGAAAGTTGCTACGGAATATAATATTGTTGAATCACTTATAAATATTAGTCAAACAACAGAGTTTGTACATCCTTGTGTTGATTTTCCAATTAAATATTTAATAAAACTTTTCTTCAGGGTACGACTATGTTACACATTAATATTTGTCAATGAAAATTTCAAAAATCATAACAAAATGAAAATTGTAATATGGAAAAACCAATAAATATTTTGTATAAGACTATTGTTTTATTAACTCATCAGTGTACTGTTCTACAATATTTAAGAAAAAACATTTAACACGTTCAAGTCATTTTAAAACGTATGCACCTACGCCTATGGTAAAATTAATCGTAAAACGATCCGTTCAAGGTTATCAAAAGCTCTGGCAATTTATGAATGAAATTTATGAGAGATATACTACTGGTTCGTTCATATACTATGGTATGGAGGTGTTTCCCTAGTTGGCAGTGGCCAGTCAGCCATCCTACTGTTAAACGTAGGTCATTCGTCGTCATCATAGATTGAGCATAGATTGAGCATGGGTGTAACGTTTGGCTAGTTCCGCAATTGTCGCAGTCGTCAGGCCGTCGATGTCACTGGGTTCTAGAATGTTCAGTCCAGCCCCTTCCCTTCAAACAACCCCAGGATAATATTGTTATCTGCCGAAGCGTTAGCTAGATCTTGGTGACACTCTGGTACTAGCCCCGATATTGCACGTTGTCTGTTCAAGGCTAATAGAGCTTGTCTACTGTCAGTGCAGATTGTTATGTTTTCGCCAGAAATTCCTTTTCTGGTTAGTTTTTTTGTGGCAATTGAGACCAGCCAGTTTTGTTTGAACCCCTCTGGTATTTTTTCCCATCCTCCACTTAATCCTTAGGCCCAGTGCTCTGGAGTAAACTCCACATCCTGAGCCTTCTTTCGTTTTTGAGCCATCTGTATATGTTTTATTTGTATTTTGAAGGGTTCATTGAACACAAACCTGGGTTCAATTGCATGATTTTCTGCCTGCAACAGAGGTAGCGCAGTAAGTGTTTCTTGCCATAGGCTTAGCCTCAATTGACCCACTGCTACTTCGGGGTTTACACCAACCGTGCGCAATCGTACCATCTTCAAGGAGTAATGAAGACTCTAGTAAAATCTGATTGGCACAAAGCAGTTCAAGCACCTATAGCAAGCCGAGTGAAATTTGTACCACAACATAATACACCTTGCCAGTTGAAATTATTGTAGTAAAAGGAAGCCGGTTCACTCCAAATGTTCACAACGCTGTCTCTTCAAAATGATATTCCTTATCTCCGTCTTACTTGTTGAAATCCTATGGTCGATTACCTTTTGGTTACAAATGAAACAAATAAAAATAAGAGCATGTCTTTGATAGATTTACCTGAAACATATACTGTTAAACGTATAAACACTCCGTATAAACTCATACTTCTTCGATGTCACAATAATTTTGAATAGTGTCAAATTGAACACCACAGAATATTTGCAAGTGGTAAGTTTTATCTCTGGATGTTTAATCAGACATGTGTCGAGGTACAATGACACTATATATTCTACTAAAATGGTACATTGTGAAACCTGCAATTGGATTTCAGCTCGTTACATGAAACGCTGCCGGCAATACTCCGAAATGAGGTATAATAAGAATTGTTGATACAAGACAAATTAAATTAGACGTCTATTCCACCGACAAAGGCAGTGGCTTTGTACAAAAGGGCCCAACTGTATGTGAGTGTGTGTACGGGAAAATTATATTAATTGTAATATGCTTTCAAGGCAAGTTATAAAACATCCTTGGTTTTATATTATGATTTAATAAAACGAAAATTCCTTTTATAGTTACTGAAAGATCTGCAAGTGAAATTACTTTGTTTTTGAAAGATTTTAGTATTTTAACCATATTTGCTTTGTTCACAAAAGCCAACTTTTCAATACATACGTTTCTATGAATGATCATGATAACTACAGATAGACGAATGTTACACATTTTTTCTGATCCTTCTTAATATGGAAACCAAATTATATGTACTTACACACTTCTTCACATTATCGTAATTTCAAGTATAAAATAGATCCACATTATTCCTGTTTTTTTATTGTGAAAAAACAAAGAAACGACTATAGTGTTAATTACTCGATTTTTCATACGCTATATGCATATATTCAGTATAAATGTAGTCTCAATTAAGCGAACAACGCAATTTAATAAAAAGAAGATTCGGTGAAATGTTGCCATTGGCATTTGTGCTTGCTCAATAAATTTGGTTATGGTTCGACGCAGAACGACGATTTTCGAACAAAATTCGAAACAAGCAATAACCATAGCTGCAAACAGAGACGTTCGACGATTAACATTTTAAAGTTGAAAATACAAAATAAAAACTAATTTTGGCGGAATTTTTTCACAAACCTATAATCAAAAAAGGTTTTCTTGATGATATATTTTCTTTAGTGATAAACAAAATTGTTTTTGATGAACTTTAGTATGTAGTGAAAAAAATGAGTTATAGGTAAAAGAACGAGACAAAGACCAAGACTTTTCAGTACAAAAAGTTCTGACAAGTCTCCTAATAGCCAATTTCAAAAAGCTTAAAATACTGGAGAACTAACAATAAACTGAAGATTCCTGAGATTCCTTCAAGAAACATAACTGAAGGAACTACTTACATTCAGGAATTTCTTCTGGAAAATAGGAGAAAGAGACACAATAGATCTGTGGCTGTAAGGCTGAAAGGAATAACTCGGTTTTTTTGGAAAATTGAGTTATCCACAGTGGGATACTTAAAAATATTATCTTTATAATATGACAAAACGGTATAGATAACTTAATGCCTAAAAATGAGAGACTTATTCCATTAAAACTAGGACATAACAGATATATTTGAAAATATCCAATCAAGCAAAAGGTCATAATATCATATATTTCTGAAAAACAATTTTTTTCTCTTAGGTAAAAAGACATAGCTATAGTTATTTTAAAGTGGAACAAAAATGTTTTGAGACAAAAAAGGATAAATTAAGTTATGTCTAATAGTCTAATGCATTCACAACCAGACATATAGGCATAACTCGAGGTATGTCCTTTTAACTTAATGTAAATTTTTGGTTCCTCTGGTTTAAGTGGCGAGTTATATCCTTTTACCTGATTGATATCATGCATTTAGGCAGAATCGCCGATGAAAAGCCGTTATTTTGTCAGAAAATTTTATATGGACCTGAATGCAACGCAAGATGCACAGGATTTTAACGACACAGATCCGGATATCGATCGATTGATGAGCGATGTAGAATTTTAATATTTAGTTCAAAGCAGTACCTACCTACTATATTCTGCTTTTTTTTAAATATTATAAGACCCCCAAGGCTCAACTCGAGTTATATCTTAACATGACTAATAGAAATTACATTTTCATTTAAGCAAAATGACATATCTCGACATATATCCTTTTGAGTTATTACAGAATGGAAAATTTGGGAAATATATCGAGTGATGTCTTTTGTCCTAATTGCTTTACAGTATTTCAATGAGTTAAGTTCCAAGTTTCGAAAAAATGCCAGTTTATCGAAAAATAAGTAAGAAAATGGATTGAGACAAAAAACATACATTATGCAGACCAAATCTAAAAATATAAAATTGTTTCAGGATTTGTGAATCGAAAATATTAGTTTTTCGCCTCTCCTGAAAAGTATGAGAAACTTATTCATGTCCTTTAGCAATACAGTCACAGAGATATTCTAGGTGAGGTCAGTTAAATGTTTACCACGAAAAGGAATAGAGCACTTCTAGATAATATTCATAAGGAATGGTCAATTCAGTATCTGCAACGACATGATTTTTTTTCTCAAGTATAATAATAACCGTAAAAATAACCCGTGTTTTCACTAGCACAATTGTGAGTTTTTATTATTGTACTAGTGTACCCATAAATAATAATAGCAATAGTAATAGCATTTATTGCCAACAGATTTTACAATTTCTTCAAATGGCAATACATACATGTATGTTTAGATTAAATATGAAAGCAGACAAATAGAAACGATAAAAGCAGTGAACTATAGAATGATAAATAAAATACAAGTACAATGCAAAAAACGGAAGAAAATTGAATAGTGCATATCACCTGCTATCAGTTTAATGTTATTAACTCTGTGAAAAAACAAATTGCACTTATTGCAAACAAAGAGATTAGTTCTCGCTTTATTATTGTAAAACATTAGGCTTTGCCTATCATAATATTGAGCCTCGTTGAGATTTAGCAGCTCCAGTTAACTTGAACAGTCAATAGGACAATGTATACAAGCTTGAAGAGATATGACAGAGAAGCGAGAAATCTTCGGAACTCAACTGTGGAAAATCATATTGAATACCTTCTTGTGGGTAGGTAACATTAACTCTGGCCCATAGAGGTAACAAGCCATAGGACGCTGTGTAAGTGAGAATGTCGGTCTGAGCTCCGGTGAGAGAGAACGAGACAGACGATCAGAGGTTTTTCTGTCTTTGTCTGTGTATATATAGCATACACGCTATTAGAGAAAGACACCATAAACCTCCTACTTTCTCTCTCTCTCTCTTATATGCTGACAGATTCGAAGCTGGCTTGTTGCCTCTATTTGTAGTATATCTATGGTGTGGCCCCCAAACAGCTCTGCGGCTAGAAACGTTTCTTGCAGCTTGGATCAGCAGATTAAGAGTGTTACTTTTAAAAATGTGGTAGCATACAATTTGAATTATTTTGAATTTATACAGCTGGTTAGGCAAAGCTTGATATGTAGGAATATACTAGCGGGGGCTTACGTTCGGCTCCCGTAGTTGAACCTTCGGAAGACCCTTGTGTCTATACAGGGTTCCCTGGGTTTCTGTGGTATGATAATCTGAGGAGGAGGCTTCATTATTTGTGCTCCGGTCAAAGACTATTACCTTGGCTTCCACCCCAGCAGTGAGCTCAGCACCTAATAAATGCCTCCTAATGCTAGTTATATAATATTTTATTTATTTCCCGGATGTGAACGAAATATACCGTCCGGGAGCTGAAACTTTCAATTTTTCACCTGGATTTCAATATCTGATTTGATCATCGAGCTCAAATATTTTCCGTGAGGGTTGTTAACGCCACTGCGTTCTCAACCGCATACCGATTTCGGAACAAAATTTTCAACGAGCAATAACAATAGTTGAAATAATCAGGAAGTGGGTGATATATGGGCTAGTACAGGATGTGTGACAGGAGGCAGTTCACTAACACATTTCATAGCACCGGTGACGTTTAATGGTACGAAAAACCCGTTAAAACTTTTTGTGATAATGGATTTTTTTTGTTTTGGTTCAGAAATCGTTCAAATGGAAAAGGATATTTCTATTATTCATTTACTGTGTCGATCTAATCGTTTCTTTTGATATTAACACTGGAACATAGATAAAGTAATTATTAAAATAAGGTAATTGAATATACAAATAGATTCAAAAGTTTTGCATCACCCCAAATTTCCGAAAAAAAAATGTGTTCATTATAAATGGATCAGAGATTAATCAAATAATTAGTTTCAATAAAAAAAAACGTGTATATTTGTCAAAAATTTTCATTATCCAATAATAAACTTGCTTTAAACATAAAAAGTATCCTAAGAAATTAGATAAATTAAATACAAATTAATTCTTTTCAAAGAAAAGGTTAAGTGAGAACCTGCATGAGAACTTTTAATAAAGAGTATTTCCACCTGTAGAACTTATGCAAGCTTGAAGTCGCCTGTCCATGCTGTTTACCAAATTATTGATATTCTGTTGAGGAATATTTCGCCATTCTTCTTGGGCCGCATGAACAAGCTCTCCTGGGTGGATTTCTGCATGCTGCCACTGCCCTGGCAAGCATGTCCCAAGCATGTTCTATGGGATTCATGTCAGGAGATAGGGCAGGCCAGCTCAAACGATTGATCCCTTCAGTTTCAAGATACTCATTTACAGCTCTGGTCCTATGAGGTCGGGCGTTATCGTCCATAAAAACGAAGGAATTGCCAACAGCTGCGCGCCATAGTCTCACTTGAGGATGTAGAATCTCTCTGAGATACCTATCACCAGTCATCGTTCCCTCCACATGAATTAATTCGTTTAACATGACACCAGCCCAAAACATAGCACTTTCTCCTCTGAAGGGCGTCACGGGGCGAGCATGGGCAAGCTGAGCAACTCTCGTTGGATCCCGCCACACACGTATTCGATGGCTATCTTGTACCAAACAAATCCATGTCTCGTCGGAAAAAAACACCGAATTCCAAAATTCTTCAGGCAAGGCCGCGTGTTCTTGAGCCCACTGTAGTCGGTGAACTCTGTGCTCAGGTTGTAGGCTGGGCACTCTTATTGGTCGGCGACACCTCAAACCTGTCGCAAGTATTTGTCTTCGTAATGTAGAGATCGATACTTGAACTCCCAACGCATGTCTCATATCTCTTTGGAGTGCTGGTATTGCCTTGGTCGGGTTTTTTCAGATAGTTGAGTGGATATAGCGGTTCTGCCGCTGATTAGTAACACGCCTTCTACCACTTCTAGGTCTATCACGAAGAGAATTGGTCTGGAGATACCGGTTCCATACACGAGACACATCACTTTGCCAAACGCCAACTCTGTTTGCCACGAACCTTTGAGAATGACCTTCTTCAACTAAAGCCACTATTCTTGCACGGTCAATCTCACTTATGACTTGACGATTCATGTTTGCACTTAAAATCGTAAAAATAAAATGCCTTGAATGTTAAAATGATCGCACCAAAAATGTTATCTTACAAAAAAAACTGTAAAAATCTGTATATTGCAAAAAATATGGAACATATTGAAATGGTAAACATTAATAAACAAGCCAACAAAAAATTGTTAAAATCTTTAAATTCCTTCGCATCCGAAGAAGGTGATGCAAAACTTTTGAATCTGTGTATTTATAGGTTAAGAAATAACGCTTAAAAAATGGCAAAACATCTCAATTTTCTCGTCTTGCAACGGTTTGCATAAAAAATTTGGATAAAGCTTATTTTTTCATCTTCTAATTAATTTTTTATAACGTGCCATTGTACGCGACTGTTTTATAAAGGTGAAAACTACCACTTGCTGTCAAAAATTATAAAATAACATTGTAAATATTAATTAATTGATGATGCATTTTAAATCAGTCAAACTTCTTGAATGTATTGATAATACATATATAAAGAGAATCAAAAAAGGGTGGCTAAACACTTCTTATGAAGGTTTGATTATATACTTTGGGAAAGATTCTATGAGTTCTTTGAATCTAGATTACATTACCAGCCCCACTCTTTCTAAGTGGTCAATCATCCTCGAGACTGAATCGTGGAATCTTGGAATTTTCTACAAGAAACCGCACATTCGCTAGGCAGTTGAACTAGTTCATTATGTGCTGTGCAGGTTCCTCTTCTAGGTGACAGAATCTGCACATGTGCACTCAGTGCCCAGTTAACATACGCACTACGGCTTTGACACTTTTCCCATCTCTGCTTATCAGGTCTTCCGTGCAAGTTAACGAATGTCCTCTAATTAACTGTCTCTGTCTTGGTGAGATTACCCACCCGCCTTATTATGGCTAATTTATTCTCGACCTTGCGCAGAAGAACGGTTCCCGGTCCAATGAATGGCGCGCACCTATGCAATCCCATACCAGCTTAGAATAGACCGCCGTGCCAATCAAGTACCTACAGTGCAGCTTGGCCAGATGACAACTGGACCGTATATTCTTTCCTACCTTCCAATTTCTTCACCGCAGTGGTGAATCGCCGTCACGCCAGCCTGGAAAGTTTTGACTTGCTTGGAATAGCTATCCTTTAATTGTTTTAGCGCCAAGAGCTCCCACACTCACTTCTGTCTTGGAGCCGTCGGTTTAAAAGGTTGTCTTATGTGAAATGGAATACTAGAGTTAGCTATTATTTATGGAATACTTTCATTTTATTGGATATTTACGTTCATCAACAAACATAATGATAACAACAGAAAAAATTTGACAACTAGACAATCAAAAATTATTTTGAAG
>CAJUYH010006127.1:0-21027 GCA_910591685.1 Galerucella tenella
ATAATTTAAATAATTAATAAATAATATTTCGGCCAAAAGGCATCACAAAGGGTAAAAAATACAAAATTATGAAAAATAACTTTTTACATTAAGCCATAATTTTTCGAAAACTATGAATTTTAAATTAGTCAAACTTCTTGGACATATTAACCATACATGTACAAAGAGAATCGCACAAGGGTAAAGATCAATTAGGGGGGTAGTTAGGGGGTTGTTTTCACCGATTTTTTTGTATAAAAAATTCAGTACTGACATTATTTTTGTCATAATTCACTCAATTTTGATGCTACAGACCTTTTTTTTTAAAAAGAAAGGTCTAATTATGCTCTTTGAAAAAGATTCCATGAGTTTTTTACGAAAAATCTATCACATTTTGCATTTGGGAAAAAAAGCTAGTCATTGATGGGCCATATCTCGGTTCCTGTTCCTGTTCCTGTTCCCTGGTTTTAGAAAAATTATAAAAAACGGGTTTTGCTTGTTTTTTTTAAAAGCTTAGAGAATATTGATTTTACAAAAAAAATGTATGTAACATTTTTTGCTTAGAATCACTTTTTCAATCGATTCCTGTAGTTAAAATGTAATAAAAAATTCTCACCCCCAAGGCTTTAGCGCCCTTCGGTTCGATATAGATTTTGATCCTTGGGCTACCTCCTGTTAAAATTTCAAGTCAATCCATGCTGGACGAAAAAATTGCCAGGGGAAATGCTTCATTCCCTGTACTAGTGTCAAATATGAAGTTCTTACATTGTACCTGCTTTGAAGTGTTCCTCCACTGTGGTCTATGTTGGCTTTGTACCCATTTATGTTTTTGTCCTCGGACCACCTTCTTTGTGGTCTCAAGAGCTGGTTTTGGTACAGCATGTGTCGTTGCTGAACCTCCTCTCGCGAGTTTATCAGCTTGTTCATTTCCAAAAATGTAGTTATAGTATCTAGATCTTTCATAGAAGAATGTATCAATTGAAAGGGAATAAAGTATTCGGTAAAATATTAGGTAGTCGATAAGATCTTATTTGTATATTTATTAACAGTAACCACTGTGGTCCAAACAGTTTTTGCTGTTTCTTTTTATAATATTAGTATAGGTATGAAGTTTTTATGTATTTTGTTCAACAGAATACTTTTTTTAAATTGTAATATTGTAATATATATTGATAAATGGTTAAGTGCAAAATTGATAAGCAAGAATTGTTTACGAAAACTTTATAAAAAGAAATACATATTTATGTGGAAAAAAAGTTCAAATTAATCTAAATATGTTTGTAAACAAAACTATCGCAAATGATATTATTTATAGAAATAATTTACGTAACTCTATTTACAATGCAATTAATATAATTATTATGATTGAATTGAACTTGGTTTTTCTTATGTTGAAACAATTTTTATGTCTATAAAGTGGGATGAACATTTTATGATGAAATTCATAATAGTTGAAAAGTGAAAACTGTATACATGTGAGCTTGAAGGTTAAGTCATATTTCATCAATATATGGGATGCAATCAAATTAACCTGATTAATTACACCTGCAAAAACAATTATAAGAAAGCTGCTTTATAAAATTATAACTATTTTCTGTCGTATATTTTTCTAGGTCTAGTGAATTGATTTATTTAATAAATTGGTTTCTGCGGTTTCAACTTTTTACTGCGTTTAACTAACTATGGTTAATGATTATAGGTTAGTTTTTTTGGTATCAATCTTAAAGCTACTCACACTTGTTAAGTTCACCAATGTAGTTGAAAATGACTTTTATAATTTTTTACACAATTTTCAATATGTTCAGGGTTTATATCATTAAATACTAACTCGTTCACTATTGATGTGCAGAATTGGTCTTGGTCTTGCAGACCCAATGAACAAGACCAAGGACTTTGTACTGAAGACCCAGACCAAGGCTAAAGCATTGGTCTTGCTTAGCTTATCACAACTTCCAACTTTTACATGGAAAATCATATATGATTACCATTCCACTTCATAGTAAATAGTAACTGAGTGATCCGCCTGGAAAATATTAAAAAATATTGGTAACTCGTCACTTAGCCAACACCTAAAGTCTAACCAAATCCAAGGCCAACTAAATCTCTTTTTATCCGATCTATAAACAGGGCTGTATTATTTATTATTATTTATTTAACAAACTATTTTATCTAAAACGTAATATGACGTTTTCGGACCTTGAACTTGAACATTAAGTCATCAAAGTGAATGTCTTTGAATATCCCCTTTTTCTCGAACCATTTGGTGGTGTTTTTTTAAATCGTCGTTGCACTATCAAAGTAGCATCACAAAGTTTGCTCCAAAATAGAATATTAGCTAACCACTTCCAATAGACTATGCAATTTTCCCCCCAGAATGACCCCCCGGATACCCCTGCAGAGGCGCACCTGAACGCACCCGGGTAATTCTAATGACAGAATCGAGGCATTAAAAAATATCCCCGAGTAACGATTTTTGAGCCATTTATATGGACTATGCGATTTCTCTCCCAGAATGAACCCCCGAGTACCCCTGCAGAGGCGCCCCTGGGTAATTCCAATGCCAGAATTGAATTCGGTATACCCAAAAACCCCCGAGTAAAGAGTTTGGAGCTATTTTCATGCACGCTGCCATTACTCCTTCAATTCACCCCCTGTGCGCCCCCACAGAGCGACCTTCGTGCACCCCCTGGTAATTCTAATGCCCGAGTAACAATTTCTGAGTGATATTTCCGAGTTTCCAATCGTTCCCATAATGGTGCAAGTAATTATGCAATTGGAAAATGCATTATCCGGCCCATAAGGCGTTTTTCAAAAAGTGCCAACCCACATTTTTTCCAGTCTTTTCTCGGAGCTTCCCGAACACAATGCAGAAAACCGAATCTTGATATCTGTTGTGCTCCAAAATTTCCTCTATTCGGGTGATTTTGTTCTAAATGCCCTGGACTAATCGTGTCTATTCCAAATAATATACAGTTAATAATAATGTCATTTTTTGAAAAGGTCACCAAAAAATAAAATTAAGTTCATCTTCCACGCCCGTTTGCACCACTTTTGGCTTAACAAGTAAACCTGGCTTAAAAAAATTAACCTCGCTATACCGAACGAAGCACACCTTTGTCCATGGCTTATATTCAAGCAGTAGATATGCGACTGCGTATTTATATTTGCTCAGATGTTCCGTGATGTTTTAGATTTGAACATTTATGTAACTTGTTACAATCTAGCCAGTGTATAACCTTACTTTTTGTGTTGGTGCTCATTAAATCTAACTAATTTATCAAAAGTAGATTCAGAGGAAAATCTCAAGATTCCTCATAAAGAAAAAAATTTCAATTCAGTTTGCGGGAGTGCTTTGAATGTTGGATTCTTTGAATTTTTTTACACACTACTTCTTTTTCCACTTACTTCACAAAGTCCGCATTTTTGAATTATATTATATTTTTAACCCGAATTCAGGTGAAGTGTATTTTTTCTTCTGAATTGAAATTTGCCGATAATAGAAACTTGATTATTTGTATTGAACAGATTCAGTCAAAATATATTAAAAACGTGGTGTAGGAATGGTAGTTTAGAAACTTTTGTGTATTTAAAGTATACTTCAAAGGTTATCAACCACATAGCAGGCCCACGTGACCTCATGTAGCAGTCGCCCTGATGAATCCGAAGATAAACAATCGTTCTGCTCTTACTAGTTTTTTGATCGAGTGTGAGTTCATTTAATTTTGATATGGTGCTTCATTTGACATTGTTTTAATTGTTTAGTTATTTTATGTGCTATGTATAATAAAAAGGATCATTAAATCAATACATAGCAACCAAATTACAAATCTAAAATTATTGTTTATCCTCAGGACGATTGTCATTTCATTCGTGTCAACTTGTCAGTTGGTAGACATGCTGCCAACTGAAAATATGACACCATAATAATAAAAGATGAGCATTCCTATTATATCCGAGTAAAGACACACGGTATTGTACGTAATCGTAGCTATACTAAGCAAAACATGGTGCGATGAGAGATTGGAATTATCAGTAAGCTGTACTTAGTTAAGCCTTACATTCAAGATAAGCTCTGGTGTTATCCGGCATCAAGGTCAACCTGTCGAGTTCGTAAATTTAATTAAGAGAAAAACTGTGTCCCTCTCTTTTCAATCTGCTGTCTTTTATAATTTTTTCTAATGCATAGTACCTAATGTTGACAAGAGGTCACCTTGCTTCAGACCTGTTCCTATTTCAAAACTTTCTGAGCCTTCACCTCTGATCTGTACAGTACTAGTAGTTTTGATGAGAGTCATCTTCACTAGATTCACCAATTTTCTTGGGATCTCGAACTCATTCAAAGCCTTCAACAGGTTGAATTAACTAAGAAAAATAGTTATCGGTCCATCAGTTATAAATCCTGACTGTATTTATGAACTAACTGGACTGTTCGCAAAATAATAAGATCAGAAAGAGTTGGGGATTATTGTTCAATTCGAAAAATATAAACAACGGGACAATATATTTTGTTCATTGGAAATAGATTTAATGGCAATGCAAAACGATGGTACTCTAAAGTTAAAATACTACCTACTGTCAAATTCTGGTTCGTTTTGATAAAATTTGATGATTAACACACATAAGCAGTAATTCTGTAAATTTTAGAACCTTAAAGCATGGTGGAAAATTGGAAAAATTGCTCCATTTTTCTGTATGCATGATAAGAGCTTTAAAATATTAACGGAAAATCTTAATTTTACACCATAAAATTCCATAAAATCCCAATCTGGATAATGTAGGTATATATCTATAATATGGATTAAAAAATATATATTTGTCAAATATAACTGCGTGCCTTCAATTTTTATCCACTTCTTATAAAATTGACTTCCATAAAAGACATTTCCGATATCACAAAATTATGCTGAGAATAACAAATTTAGTATCAACTGAGCTGCTGGAAGCTGGCCTTCGTCCTCCATTCTATAGGAGAGGCTTAAATAACTATAACCTATATTTTATTTGAAAATCATTTATTGCACACATTTATAGAGTTACTCAAGCATCTTTTGTTAAAATCGTAAATCGCGACCACTAATATTAAAAGAAACTGATCGAAGAAGCAAGCACATCAGCTGCAACTATTTTATAATCGACGGTAATGAGTTCAGCTATACTTAGTTTGTTCCGTAAAAAGCTAGAATAAGCAATCATACTTTACCAATTTTAATCTACTGAAGTCATTGATTGATTGATTAGTTCGACACCAAAGCTAGAGGCTTTAGATCCTCGGTATCCTAGTACGTTGTACCGTTTATGTAAAGACCAGTAGTTCTTATCAGAGTCAACCGGTCCTTCTTGCAGAAATCTTCACTTGGGCGCTCTAGTCTTATGGGTATATATCTCCAGTGAGACAATGCTTCACATTCGTTTAAGCATAATGTGAGAGGCTGTTTCCTCTTCTTCCATGCGAAATCGATAGATAGGTATGTCTTATATGCTATTTTTATGCATGTGCTTTCTTAGGGTACGTCGATCGGTGAGTAATTAATCCCTTTACCTGACATATCGTGTCCACCGACGAATAAGTATAAGTCATTAAGTTTCAAGCCATTAAAATGTGAAGCTGCAATAAAGAAAAACAATATGGTTCGCAGTCAACAAGCTAAGTTTTCAATTGTCCCTCGTATTCGAAATGTACTTTTCATACGCATTATACGGTCTTGGAAACGATGAAACAATGGGTGTAATAATGTTATATTTAACATTGTTTCAATTAACATTATAACAAGTCTGGTATTTCCTGTTAACATAGGCAACACTGTTTATATGGGAAGAGTCACGCCTCCCTGAAGAATTATTATGTATTGATCAGTCGTGAAAAGTCCACAACGCTTTGCGCCTTCGTTGTAATAAGAATAGTTAACCACATACGAATATTTTTTTTCATTTATACACGGAATCGACCACTTTGCTATAATGATGTGGATAAGAGTGTTAACAGTAGAGATGGTTAGTTGGAACAGCATAGATAGGAGTTTGAGCAATCCCACCATCAAATTTTGGTTCTAATGCCAGCCATTTGAAAAGAAAATGTATCTACAGCTGCCGCTTGTTAGATCAATATACTCCTTAGTTGGTCTACTCAATTAGTTTGAAAGGTGCTCTATATATGTATGCACTGTCCTCCTTGTATTGCTACAGTTGAAGGAGTTTTGGTATCAAACATGGTAAAGGTCCTAGGCGAAGTGTGAATATATACCTACATGAAGATTGTAGAATGTGCGTCGCTGCTGCAAAAGCATTCCTTGAAAATATTCCAGTTGATGTACAGCTTCAAAGTGGTCACCAGAAGATGATTGAGAAAAACAAACAAATATCGTCATGAATTATTAAAGGATATTGAAGTGGCTGCACTTTTGGAGGAGGCTAAGATTTTTTTGACTGCAACATGGTATGCACTCCTAATTCTATGCTTCCCCATCCTCTACGGCTACTGCTGAGCGATCTTTCAGTACCCTTCGAAGGGTAAACACCTGGCTGAAGTAGAAGTACAATGGAAGAGAACAGATTGACTGCGTTGAGTTTGATGATCGTCCATCGTGAATTCCTTAAGGAAAATTATTTTTCGCTACCAAAACGTTGAAATAAAAGGTTCAATATTCCAATTAATTAACAATACGGATCAATTATCAATTAAGTTATTCATTTTATTCACATTTTCCCGCAAATAAATTGTCATTTTAGTAAAAGCGTGTAATAGGTTTCAAGGGTAATAGTATAATAGTTCAAAGAGCAAAGACCGTTACACTGAGAAGCAACAACTAATTTCCTGGTTAAATGCGATATTAATGATTACTCCAGTACAAAATTATGCTCTCAGATCTTCTGGACGGATGATATCTAATGAGGCGCAAATACGCCGAAACCGGTGTCCTTTCGAATTGCAAACTAAAATGGTTGGTTCTATCTTGCAGATATACCAACACTGTTTAACTTTGAGGGGTAATTCAATGTTCTGTGTTCAGCTTACTGAACATCTTGGTTGGATCAAGGCTTCATTCATTCATTCATACGCTTGGGTTGGGCTCAACAGCCCAGGCACTTGAACTGAATCTTTGTACCATTACCCATGTTATCTACCTACTTCCATTCCAGAAGCTGCGTGTCATATATATAGGCCACCAGTTTCTCTGGAGGGATCTTCAGTAGTTGTGATGGTTGTGTTATTTCCAAAAAGTGCTTGTGTTTTTCGGTGTCATGCTATCAAAACTCGTATAAAATATGTGTTCATCTAGTAGGTATTGTCCCAGTTATTTCAGTGTTTCCTTCTCGAACATTGTTCGGGGACCATAAGTCTCCCGATTTCAGCCTAAGAATTGCCATTACCGACTCCGCCTTTACAAAAAGTCCAACAAGAGCTTCCATTGATGCCGTCCTTGTGCTGTTCATTGCCACAGCAATACCAAGGAGGGCTTGTTTTTGGATTGCAGTTAATATGGTCACTGCTGAAGACACTTATGTTCTCCTCCACCAGACTATTGTTCCATAGGTGATCGTCGCAGTCCCCAAGTTTTGCCCATTACTCTTCTGCATTGCCAGAAAAGCATAGTCGCCCTTGTAGTAATAGTTTACAGATGTGTCTTCCAATTCAGTTTGAAATCAAAGGTTACTCCCAGCCCAGATATTTTAACTTCCTTGGATATTTCTCTAGTTCTTCTCCGAACAGTGGATCAAGGCTTGTTTAACAGAAGAATTAGCCATGATATATCAACTGTTTTTTTCTATTTCCTCCAGTTTTCAAAATACAAAACCGTTCACTTTGAAAGATCCTGTACAAAGCGCTGGCCATCCTACTTAGGTCTTGGCTTAAAGCATTGTAGCAGCATTGTAGTCACAGATAAAAGTGATAATGACTACTATAGTAAGTGGAAATTAATCACTTCAGAATAAATTAAATCTGATCCATCCCATCTCTAGTAGTTAGTGGTTTATAAGTCAAAATGGGCAATGAAAAAGTTGCGCAAACTGATCTTTAGTCTTTACCCGTTTTAATTCAGTTTAACCTTGTAATGACCCGGTGTATGTATACGCGGATATTTATCATACTTTTCAAAAGGTCAGATTATTACACAGATGAATTGTGATATAATTTTTGTTAGGGAGAATACGCTCCACAATTACCTTAAATCTACAATCCTCAAGTAGGTAAACAGATTTGCTACATGCTTAAACATGCAGTATTGTTTGAACATAAAATATTTACTTATTATATATAATCATGAACCTTAACATATCCGAAGGGTAATATTTACTTAATTTTTTTAAATAAGTATACATTGATTTTACAAAAATTTTTTTTTCAAAAGGAGCCGTCCATTTGCCGGCACCACCTCAGCCTCCTGGGCTTATTGTGGATACTCCTAGTGTTCTGACTACAATCTATTCAGCCAATCCGTTCCCTGTATTAGCTCGTACATGTTCTTTGCTGGTTGATTGTGAAGTCTTCTGGAGTCATTTGAGTTCTGCCATACAGTTTCTGCCTTCTGTGGTCCAGCGACACACAGTTGCATAGTATATGCAGAGCTGTTTCGGTATCCTTTTTGCATCTTCTGCATGTAAGGTCTCTGTTATACAGCCCTATTTTGTTTAAGTGATCCTTTGTGGGAAAGTGTCCCGTAACCCAGATAGCATAAACACGTTTCAAAGACATCTTGAAGGGACGTTTGGTCACGATGTTTATGACGTTTCGAAGATGTTCGCTAATATCCAAAATATGTTTTGAACACGTCTTTAGGACGTACATTGTTACAAAACAAGGCGTCTTTGGGACATCCATTTTTGTACGTCTTTAAGACACACAGTTTTGGACGTGTTTATGCCGTCTTTTTACTTGATGAGAATGAATGTTATAATGCCCTTTTATCTAATTCCACAAAATTGTATTATATTTATCACTCTTCTTTAACTAATTTAGCTAACAATTATTATTGAAATATTCTTTCCACCTTCAAAGTGTTTAGATTTAGAAGTGAGTTTTATTGAAAAAATTCTAGTTTCCACTTCTAGATACAGTTCTCCTGACTTTTCTTTTTTCTCCATAATATTCAACAACTATCTGATCCGAGTCCATTGTTAGGTTAGTTCCAACTGTTGATTCATATGATTCTCATGTTAAAGGATGACATGAATAGGAAGTGTATCAAGTGTATGATTGTGTCGCCCTCTACCTTTCAAGTGCTCAATAATTTAGTGATGCTGGAGACTTGCACCATTAAAAATTGCTAAAAGAGCTGAACGTCCACGTTACCAACATATTTAAAACGTCTTTAAAACATCCCTACAATGGCGTTTTAAACTTGTCGTAAGAAGGACGTCTTAAAAACGTCCGTTTTACGTACCAGGACGTTTGGACCAAAGTGAAACATAAACTGGACGTCTTTAAGATGTAGTGTGCTATCTGGGAAGTAGCCCCGTTATGGTGCGTAGTTTGTTACTGCTCATTTAGAGCAGTTCTTTCGCTACTTTTTCTGATGGTTCTTATATGAATTTCTTTCCATGTATTTGCCTGGGTGTATTCTTCCAGTGTTTATTGTGTTGTTCTTTCACCCACCCTTTGAACCATGACCTCGTTAAGCATCTGGGGATGCCCACACAGCAGGTTCGGGTCTGTTCATTAGAGTTGACGATCCTGCTCTAGCGAGTTCGTCAGCTTTTTCATTGCCGGCGATTCCTTTGTGACCTGGGACCCACTCCAGTGTTACACTGTTCCGAGTCGCCAGTCTTCTAAGTTCTTCGCCGCATTCCCATACTAGCCGAGATGTCACCCTATAGCTCTGAAGTGCCTCAAGGGCAGCTTGACTGTCACTGTCACTAAATTTAGTAATTGGCATAATTCGAGGTATAATTCTTGAGAGGGGAGAAGGCGGCAAGCTAAAGGTGGATTCATGCAAGAAAAAATTAAAACTAAGATTTATTTAAAACTAAAACTAAGAAGATAAAGCCATGATATTTTCTAATTTAAATCTCAATTTCTTAGTTTCTTGCATGAGCGTGTACCTGTAATGAAGATGTTCATGCAAGAAACTAAGAAATTGAGATGTAAATTAAGAAATAGCATGGTTTTATCTTCTTAGTTTTAGTTTTAAATTAATCTTAGTTTTAATTTCCTCTTGCATGAATCCACTTAAAGTACGAAACGTTTTTATTTTCGGTATCCTAATTAGAGAACAGCTATTTCTTGAGTAGGTACAGTAGACAAATTTTAAAAAGAATGAAATCCTTAATAAGTGGAGCCAATTAAAAATAGTAAATACTGATACAGGGTGTCCTGAAACCCCTGCCAGAAGCCCCGCCTCCCTTACGTAGCTCTCTACCCTCGGTTTTTATTCTCCGAGTAAGTGAAACCGCACCCTTGCTAAGACTTCACACTCACAGAGTATGTGCTCAGCGGTTTCGTCTTCTTTCTGGCAGAACCTGCATAGGCTGTCATCTGCTAGGCAAATTGTGTGCATTTGTTTCCTCAGCCTACAATGTCCGGTCAGCATTCCCAGCATCATCCTCGTCGTTTCTCGACTTTGACATAGTATAGGTCGTGTGACAGTTTGGCCGAAGGGCTTTCAAGGAATAATTTAGCGTGCCTTATTTGTCCTTGGGTTTCATACCACCAGCACCTGGTTGTTCATCACCTCCTTCCTTAGGCATTTAGCAATTCCACATGATGGTTCTGGTCCTATCATGACCTCCGTTGCTCCCTGATTGGCTAATTTATCGACCTTTTCATTGCCTTTTGTTCCTTAGTGACCTGGTACACAGAGGCTAGTGTTACTCTATTATGACTACCTATTATATGATGTTATCCTATATGAGCGTATCGCCTTAAGTGCTGCTTGGCTGTTGGAGTAAATGACGATTCTTTGGCTATCCACCTCCCGTCTCATCAACTCTTCTGCCCAGCAATGCACCGCCATTACCTCTGCCTGAAAGACAGTAGCATGTTTCCCTAGGTTTAGAGAGATCGTGATCTTCTCTTGTACCCCATATATTCCAGCTCCTACTCCGGAGTCTGTTTTCGAGCCATCAGTGTACCAGTTGAGATTCGCTGTTATAGAATGCCCTGCTTCCCAGTTCTTTTCTCTGGAATGTTAACTGTATATTCGTTTTTAAAACTATATTGTGGAGTAATTTGATCCATTGGCATTCCCAGTATTGTAATAATAATCTGTGACTAACAGATCGCATTTCCTAAGGACGATTGGCTGGGGCGTTTGATCAGAAATTCTACCTTCCTTCGGAAGGTAGATATGACCGTCACCTTTCTCCATATTATCGGAGTATATTTGAAACCTAGTCTAGCCTTGAAGATCTTACTTAGTTGTGACACTAATGCCTCTTTACCCTTCTGCAGTAGGGCCAAATAGATTCCATCCTCCCCCGGTGATTTGAAGGGTTTGAAATTCAACCTGTTTGTTTTGCATATACCCGATGAATCCACAAAACCCTTATGGGTGTCATACTATGTCTCGTCGAGGTAGATAATCGAACAATTTGCACATCTATATTATTGAATATCTTGTAAGTAATCGCATGACTACATGCGTAAACGATATGACATTTTCGCTTGTTTCTTATTGATGGTACAGAAGGTGTGGAGGAGACATTTTGTCTTCCGAAAAACGTGTTTCGGCATATAAGTCGCGAACGATAAAAAAAAAGTTTAAATAAAAAAAAAGGAAATTTCATTTTACACAAAAAGGTTTCTTTACATTTTTGTCCAAAGTTAACACTTTTGGACTTAAAGCATCATGAAAACTGTTTTTTGGACGTACCGTAAGCAGAACGAAGTGAACAATTGAAGCAAAAAAGAGGAATGTGCCATAAACATGTAATATCGACTGAGCGCTTCACAGAAATATGCCATCCAGAAACAAAAAAAAACTTTTTCGGTCAGATTAAGAGAACCCACCAACATTTTTGTCAGATTAAGAAAATATGTTTTGAGGATACCGAGTTAAACGTCCCCTATGAAAATCTGACGCGCTCGAGTATTTCAAAAGAACCTTTTTTGCATTTTCAAAAATATGTCGTAGCCCAGACAGCACAGGATATCCTTAGGACGTCCATATATTGAGTCCTAAATTGGTCTCAACGTCCCAGACCTAATTTGTACGTACTAGGGACGTTCTAATTTGTACGTATTAGGGACGTTCTAATTTGTACGTCCTGGGGACGCACACACTAGAATCAAAAATTGGAAAATAATACACATCGTTATTAGAAACCACAATTATTTACCATTTTTTGGTATATAATCATTAAAAACCAAAAGATACATAATTAATTCATTTTTATTTAATTCAGCACAATTATTTCTATTTATTAAATGCGCATGCGTGACAGCACATTCGCCATTTTGGCTCCCACCATTTATGTCAGTCGCCACTTTGGTTGTTTTTCGTTTCTGTGTGTGTAATATAAGTAGTTAGAGACAAGAGTATAAATTATTATATTTGGTAAAGTTAGTGTTGTGATATTTAATATAATGTGTTGTTGAACCCCAGTGGTACATATTTCACGTAAGTGTGAATAAAATAGGATCATCTTATCCCATTTATTAACATGGCATTCACGAAAAAATACTATATGCGTGCCAAGAGACTCAGAGTTGCCGTATACCGGCGGGGTCGGCATTTTGTGCTGAAGACATCGACGTTTATTGCATTAGAGTAGTGATGTATCTCATCGACAAATCATTTTAAATGGCCCCATGGAAGAAGCAACAGTACATAACCTCAATCCTGATGTTCCTACAAAAATTTAAAGCATAGAAAATTTTGACAATTACTCTGTTCTGGTCCTTATATATGAATGTATAAAAATTTTTATAAATGTATATAGACATATTATGGTATTTTTTATTCTCAATAATTTTTCCTGACTCCATTAAAAGGATCCTACGAAGGTCCATTAAAAACAATTAGAGGACGTACCTGGGAGGTCCATTACCAAAATTAGGGGACGTACTTAGAATGTTCTTGTTAGGACTTCCCAGGGATGTATGGCTTAGTAACAAAAGATGTCCTCAGGACGTCCTGAGGAAGGCTAAAATTCTGGAACGGACGTTCCTGAGACATCGAATGTCTGATAACGGACACCCTGGAAACGTTTTAGGTACGTACTTGTGCTGTCTGGGTATCGTCACACCGAAATCGTCAGCTTTTTCAAAGGGAGCTTCCTTGTGGCCTATTTAACACCCCTTCCGAAAATCCGACGCGCTCGAGTAAATTTTGTTTTCGGATTTTTGACTACTTTATACGCCTGCCCCCACCATGCAAACCGGCAGAGTAAAATAGTCTTCTGCAACAATATTGGTTGACTCTGGTGCCGACATAACTAGTTTAAAGAGGCATGGCGGATGGAAGTCATCAAACGTTGCTGAAGGATATATCGAAGAATCGCTTAACAATAAGGTTGAGGTGGCAAATAAAATTTTCACAGTACAAAATATTCAACAAAATGACCGTACCACCCTGCATGTTGTCCAAAATGTTTCTCATAGTTCTAAGAGTGTTCCTCCAATGTTCAATAATTGTACTAACTGTCAAATTACTGTAAATATAACAAATTGATCTTAAAAATGTATTCAGCAATGACTTGATGTCTTCAAAATATAAATTAATTCCCTATAAGCAATGTGTTTTCAATCATTTATGTAGAACACTAACAACTGTACGGAAATATCATTTCCTTACAGTAAGGAAATCCTGACTTTTTCTTCAAGAAATTTTGACAGGAATGTCAAAATTTCCTAGCGATTTGCGGAAAAAATATATTGTAACTTATTAATCCTTATTTTGAAGATAAAATAAAGTAATTGTTGGAACGAGAGAGAGAGTTATAATTAAACACATTACATGGCGATCCTTGGGATTTGAACTGGATGGTAACACATGATACATAATACTGAAAAAGGAATAGTTATTTGTATACTAAGGCCGCAAAATGCTTTTTCGCGTTCCGAGAGAGAGATTATCGCCGAGGCAAGATAATCTCGAGGTCGCGAAAACATTTCGCGGTCATAGTATACACAATATTTTTCGTGCAACCGTGAAAATTACATAATTTCAATAAACATTATGTCTCTTTAGAAAAGACAGTTAGTTTTTGGTTCGAAATACATTGTTATTGTCATATTTCAGAAATGTCAAATGCTGTAGTGGCGTTCAGTTTGCCGGCAGTCACTATGGGAACGGCCGTAAAAATTTTTGTCGGCCGTCACTCTGGGTAACGGCCGCAAAATATCATTCTCTGGGTAACGGCCGCAAAATATCATTTTGCGGCCTCTGTTGCGGTTGCAAAATGCTTGTTTTGCGTCCGGCTGCACGAAAAATATATTTTCGCCTACCTTACCAGAAAATTAATTATATGAACACCAAAAGAGGGGGGAAAGTATTGTTTCGCATTCCAAGGGCGATACATTTTCACCATCTCTCTCTTGAGTACCGACTTTTGCGTTTCACGTAAATTTTTTAATCAAACTTTGCTGTAATATTTTTTCAGCTATTTGGTTAGCGAGAAACAAATGTGTGTCACACAGGTAGAAAATGATCTTTACCAGCCCTATCAGCTGCACGAGCGAGCAAAAGTCCGAGTTTTGCTACTACTGCAAAAACCAAAAATCGCTCAACGCGGGCAAACAAGACAAATCGTAATAAAATAAAACACTGAACGACGCAATTTTATTTTATAATTTACAAAATTCAATTGTACACAAATCGATCAAAATTAAAAGGAAATATTTATTTAATCAGTGAGGAATTGAATTAACTGCATATATACTTTAAAAATTATTAATTTTTTTTTGGAGAACTTCTTGTTTGTGATTATAATGTGATCCTGAAAATGAATTCAGTTTGTGCACTGACTACCTAACTATAAGCTCCCAGAGATTATGTTACTCAGGAAATATCAAAGCGATTCAACAAATTATTGCAGCCAGAATGATTATTCAAACTTCAAACCATCATCGTAGCACATTTAAAGCACTAACGCCAATCCATACATTCGACTGAATCTCCGATGGAAAATGCAAGTTTCCATACTTTACACCACATTTAAATTATAAGTAGATAATATATTGTCCAACAATTATTGGTGAAAATTAAAATGTACCTAAATATACTTGGACGACGAAAACATTTAGAATATCCACTGATTTTACCTGACCTTAACTCATTAGAAATAAAATTGAAAAACAAGATAAAAATTAATTAAAAAAATATTAGAAAGAAAAAGAGCAAGATTTAGTCAAGAGAAAATTAGAAGTGAGGAGAAAACGATTTAAAGAAATGTGAAATTGGTAAGTGGACAGAAAAAATAGGCAAAGAGGAGAAATTGAGTTAATGTAGTTTCCCATAAGCAAGCAAGATGGTTACGAAGTCTTTGTAAAAAGGAACAGCAGCAACGTTTTTTTTAGTCTAATAGCTCACCGTAATTCTGAACAAAGATAGCGAGTTTATTTATTAACATTCGGTCTTTTAAGTATCCTTCTTTTGCTTTTGCTGCTAGCTCTTATTGACAGTTCAGTTACTTAATTTTTTCGAATGCGTTTACCAAGGCAATAAAATAAAAGTAGTGACTATATTTTTTCAGTGGAAAAAAGCATTAGATATTAAAATTAACAAAAAAAAAACTATTTAGGATGCGTATATATTGATAGGATATTAATTAGAAGTTCCTAGCGCGACCTACTTTCTTTTAAACTAACTAAGAATTGAATTTATTTTGTCACCGGTGTTCAGAATGCAATTGTACGATTCTTAAATTAACCTTAGTACTACTACATATCACAGTAGACAATTATTTGGAATTAAAATAATAAAAAAACTCAGTCGTATTCGTGACTGCTTTCTTTTTGGCCCAATAAAGTGTCTTTTTCTTCTTCGGTCACTTCTGTTAGAGTGTGTTGATGTAAAATTGTTTTCGTGTGTCTAGAATTTACGTTAGAGAGTCCTTCGGTGACCCCTGTTGTAGTTAGTCTTAAAAATAATAAAAGTTGTGAGAATATTTTAATTAAAAAATGGGTAAACTTACATTTCTATTTCATCATCGTCGTCGTCGCTTAAAGCAAAATATGGATTTTGTGAAGCTGGTCTAAATTTGTAAGCAGTCAATACGAAGAATACGTAGGTAGCCATTTCTTTGAACATTTCGTGTAACCAGCCGTATTGGAAAGGCACGGTCATTTTGAGTAAATACACAATTATTCTTGTTGTGTAAATGTAACAAACGACCATTACGTAAAAGTGACGGAATAATTTTAATTTTTTAAGATTCATTGCGATTTTTCCATCAGTCTGTGATGCTTCCTTAAATAAAAAAATGGAGATTTTGAAACAGTTTTCTGTGTAGAAAGGGCGGTAGAAAATGTAATAAGTGTGTTATAGTATATTACGTAAGGTGTGTAGTAAGAAGCATTTTACGCACGAATGGAAAAGTAATTCCGTGAGTGCGTAAAATGCTCTACAACACGAGTTACGTACTATACTTTACCTACGACCTACTTGTACTTGTATATTTTATAAAAAGCATAAGAAATGACAGTTACATAATTAGTTTGCAGAATGCACCAGTCTTCGAATCGCTTATATTCTTTTTAGTATCTATTGCGGGTACTAGGTACTATTGCGTTATTTGCAAGAAAGTTCTATAACAGAATCCACACTTTCCTAGTCGGAACTCATGTCGATACGATTATACCAAAACGTCAAAATTGACAGTTCGCAAAATAAATCAACAATGAGCGCAACGCTTGCTTGTTACATGATTCTAATATCATTAATTACAGGAATATAAAAGGTCGATTCATGCAACGTGCATTATAATTACATTTTCATTATATTATAACTACACTTAAATTACATTACCACTGCCTACTCAAACCAGTTCATGAAACGAGTTAATTATAAACTGACAAGAGTGACAATACTGCTAAACGTCATATTATTTGAATCGTTTGTGGAAAGTCGATCATTTGCAATTATTTGGAAGTTATGAGGTCGACTCGACAAAAAGGTGTTGGAATGTTATCAGCTTCACTACTTTTGAAAGTATTAGTGGCTGCTCTAAATAAAAGGAGACCTCGGAATGACAGCTGTAATATTTTTGGCGCATGCGATTTCATAGTTTTCACTAAAAATATAATGTAATTATAATGTCTTCTTAATGCAATAGTGTAATTGAAATTCAATAATGTGGTTGCATGAACATCATATAGGAAACTATAGTAATTAACTTTTTCTAATGTAAATGTAGTTATAATATAATGAAAATGTGATGATAATGAACGTTGCATGAATCCGCCTTGACTAATTTTGAGTGATCTCATTTCATAATATGAATCTTTACGACCCTAAATATCTATTACAGCCTTAAATAGTAAGTTAGTGGCTACTAAAACGACACTAATTGAAGATCACAAATATCCTATTTATAGACGATATTAGAATCATGATAATGCTAGTATTGTGTGCTTTAGGTTTGTATTAAACAAGACCCAGCATGGTACACTGGCTGTACAAAATGGTTGTCATTCCCAGGATCACATATGCATCTCTGGTATGGTGGACAAAGATCAGACAATCCTCTGCTATGCTAAAACTAAGCAAGGTCCAAAGACTTGCATGCATTGGCATTACAGGGGCAATGAGGACTACTCCTACAGCGGGACTAGAGACAATGCTAGACCTTCCTCCGCTACATTGTGTCATAATGTGCGAAGCAAGGGCAGCACTAACCCGACTGGAAAAAGCATCAGACCATGACGTGGCACATGGGAGAGGACACACAGAGATAAGGCATGTGGATGATGACATTTTTAAAATACCAACAGACCACATGACCACCAAATATATCTTTCGCAAGAGCTTCGAGATTGTCATCAAAGATCGAAAGGAGCTTAAGGAAGAGAACGCACCACCACTTAGTAGAGCGAAAGAGCTGATCTGGTATACAGACGGATCAAAAAAATGAGCTCGGCACCGGAGCAGGCATATACAGCAAGTCGAGCAAATACGAAGGAATCGTCTCGCTAGGAAAATACGCCTGGGTATTTCAAGCAGAGGTCTATGCAATACTTGCATGTGCAATGGCTAAAAATTATGAGAGCCTACAACAACAGGCAGATCAGGATCTACAGTGACAGTCAAACCGCCCTTAAAGCACTTCAGAGCTATAGGGTGACATCTCGGCTAGTATGGGAATGCGGAACTCTAGATGATATTTCAAACCAACTATTACTGTTTATAATGAGATCAGGGTATTTATATCTTAGTAAACTAGCTACTCAATATATTTTTGTCACTTTCATCCTACAAATATTCACAGCAATGCTATCTGTTTTTGAATTAATTGAATAATAATGATACCTAGAAGTATGGACTATTATTACGACTCATTTTGGCATTAATCTATTGACATTTGATAGAATGACTATCAAGAAAACCATTTCATTTATCAATTCTCGAGATTATTTCACTCAATACAAAATACGCGCCTTCGATTGGTTTAAATATGAGGATTGATATCTGAAAACACCATGTTTTCGATTTTGTATTTCGGCACCTGATTGGATACATGCAATTTTTCTATCTGTGTGTTTCGCGTTGTCATTAAAGTCTATATAGAAAGGACAAGGAGTAATAAATCATTCATTTAAGTAGATTTCATAGACGTACCAAAATATATTTTAAGAGGGTATACCGTAAGGTACATTTTGTATTGAACAACCCAGTTTTCTTAGAGACATTATCGGGAATATTATTTTAAACGAAAGTAGGTACATTAAATCAGTACTTAGTATTAGTTCTTTGATTAAAGTTGTATGAAGTTGTATGGTTTTCATAATATTGTAAACAGTTGGAATATATTTAAAACATTTGTTGAATGTTAATTGTGCAAGTACCAAACAATGTCGATAAGCCAAGGACCATCTAAACGACCAAAAACAGGTCCATTATCTTTAAATGAAAAAACTCTGATATTGAATTGTTATATATCATTGAAAAACAAGGATCCAAGTGCAAGTGTTGATGATATTGTGGAATTAACGGCTGCTATGTTGTGTGTTGCTAAATCAACAATTTATAGATTACTAAAAGAAAGCAAGAATGGAACTCTTCAACCCCCTAAAACTCCTCCAGGCCGAAAACCAATTGAGATCGATGAGTCATTAAAACAAAGACTAAGGCGTAAGGTCCATGGATTTTACTTACGAAAGGAAATTCCAACACTTGACAAAATTATGACATCAGTGCAAGAAGATACGGACTATCCAAAATTCTCCAGAATGACATTATGCAAACTTTTGAAAGATGTGGGTTTCAGATATACAAAACATAATAGAAAATCTCTCTTGATAGATAAACCGGAAATAGTTTTTTGGAGAAGAGACTATTTAAGAAGCATTCGACATGCCAGAGAACAAAATTTGAAAATCTTCTACTTAGACGAAACATGGATAAATGCTGGATATACAGTTTCCAAATCTTGGCAAGATGAAAACATTAAAAGCGGAAGGCAGGCATTCGTGGAAGGTTTGTCGTTAGGTTTGCAGCCACCATCTGATGGAAAAGAAAAAAGACTTATCATTGTCCATGTTGGAAGTTCTGAAGGTTTTGTTGATGGTGGATTATTAACTTTTATTTCAAAACGCACGGGGGACTATCACGAAGATATGAATGGGGATGTCTTCGAGGAATGGTTTGTTCAAATGTTGGATCTGATTCCAAAAGGGGCTGTTATTGTTATGGACAACGCAAGTTACCATTCACGGTTACAAGAAGCATTGCCCACAAGTCGTTGGCGTAAAGCAGAGCTTTTGGAGTGGCTTATTTCGAAAAATACTAAGTTTCCAAAAGATCCACTAAGGAAAGAACTTTACAGAATTGCAAAAATGAACAAGAATAAATACAAAACCTACATTGTAGAAGAAATGGCTTCTTCTCGTGGTATATCAGTTCTTCGACTTCCCCCTTATCATTGTGAACTTAATCCCATAGAATTAATATGGGCTCAGGTAAAGGGGGAAGTTGGAAAAAAAATACTACTTTTAAAATAAACGATGTTGTGAAATTGTTTGAGAGTGCTGTAAGTCATGTTAGTAAGGAAAATTGGACAAACTGTATCGAGCATGTTATCAAAGTAGAGGCAAATATGTGGAAAATTGACAATATTTGTGATGATTTAATCGACCCTTATTATTAATGTCAACAACGATTCTTCCTCTTCCGAGTCGGATATAGAATAAAATGTAAGTAATAAATATATTCCAATAATTATTTCTTTTCATTTTTTATTATATTATAATTTAAAACGTATTTTTTTCCCAAAATACACACCACTGCATTGCGTTATTGCTTATCTGCTAATCCTTTAACAATGAAGAAACCCTAAACTTTGCTACAACTGAAACAAATACGGGGTCGATCTACCTGGTTTTTAGATTTACGGAAGAAATGTAATTTAAAGTAAGAGATTTATCAAAAATTTCATGGTGCTCCCTGTAAAGGTTTTGCATACTTAATTAGGGTTTACTACTCCTCGTACTTTTTGTACATACCATAGTTGTTTCATTCGATATTAAAAATCTAGCGACTGACAGAAAATGTCAAATTATTAAAGAAACGTCAGAATCTGTATCAAGAAATAATCTTGACAAATACAACTCGTGTAATTAATGATTATCGAAAATTTGTATTTCGATAATCATCCACACACTTGTATTATTATCGAAAACCACACCTTGTTTTTTCACTTGTTTTACTCCCCGGTTTTCAAGAATTGAGTCCTAAGTAACATGTTAGTTGCTACTTGTCAGTGTAGTATTTAATAGCTACTAACCCTGTGACTATGAATAAGGCTGTTGATAGGTTCAAGGAGAAACTAAATTTATGTCAAAAAGTGACTGACAACAGAGTTGCAGATTATTTAATAATCTATAACTCTTCTATTGGACACTTTCCGGCATCAACTTTCTCCAGAAAATGATTGAGCCCAAGTTTAACCAACTTT
>CAJUYH010006128.1:0-14741 GCA_910591685.1 Galerucella tenella
TAAATAACTATAGACCAATATCACTGTTAAGCATATTCAGCAAACTACTAGAAAAAATAATAAAAAAAGACTCGTAAATTTTATAGACACAACATTCAAATTTGATAAAAGTCAGTATGGATTTCAAAAACGGAGTAGCACACTTGGAGCAACGGTAGATTTACTGGAATACATCACAAGCGAGCTCAATGAGAACAGATATGTGGTTACAGTGTTTATTGACTTACAAAAAGCATTTGACACTGTGGATATTGCATTACTGCTAGAAAAATTACAGAACATGGGATTTCGTAGAAAATGTCATGAACTACTAAACTCATATTCCACGGGAAGAAGGCAACAAACCTATGTCAATGGTGAAATGAGTGATGAAAAAAGTGTCGAAGTAGGAATAGCTCAAGGGTCAGTCTTGGGCCCACTTCAATACCTATTACATGTACAAAGTCTAAAATATGCAGGGTTAAGAGTAAAGTACTACTAATACTGCGATGATACAGTTCTTGTTTTCTCGGGAGTAAATGGAATCGAACTTGAACAAAACATAAACAGTGATCTTGAAAGATACTACCAGTGGCTGTGCTACAATAAATTAACTATAAATGTGGAAAAGACTGTTTATATGGTGCTACATCAAGTGGGAAAAAACAGATAAATCATAAAATAAAAATAAATGACTGTGTTCTCAAACAAGTTAAACAATATAAATACCTAGGCCTTATAATAACTGAAAGTTTAACATGGAATGCCCAAGCAGACAGTATCATAAAAAAAGTAGCCCCAATGCTGGGGGCAATACGACGATGCAACCATATGCTAAGCAAAAATGCTAGATATCTACTATATAATAGCTTATACCATGCTATCGAAATGCTAGTGCTGAAGTGATAAACAAACTGCACAGACTACAAAATAAAGCAATAAAAACCATATTTGCAAAAAACTATAATACATCAAGTGACACTTTATATAAAGAATACCCATTTCTCAAACTAGATAAACTAAAAAACTTTGAACAAACTAAACTTATTTATAAAATACAGAATAACCTAATTAAAACCAATGTGCAACTAAAACAAAATAAAAACTATCATAATTATAACCTACGAACTAAAGAAAGACTCAGAAATAACTTTGCAAGGACAAAAAAAGGACAGGATTCTCCTATTTATCGAAGTGTATGTACATATAATGCTGTACCAGAGACAGTTTTTGAAGGATGTGAGAAAGTTGTGTACCATAGCCTCAAGAAATTTTTCAAGGATCAGAGACAATAATTGATTGATCAGTATTGTAAAAACCTAACTCATATATTTTTTATAATTGAATCTGTTACTATACCTACATTAAAAGCTAAGGCCTCGCTGCCAGATTTATTGTAATCTGATTAGAGGTCAGAAATAAATGTTTTTTCAAAAAAAAAAGTCAGTTTTTTGCATTTTTTTGTTAACATTATTGTACGTTTGGTTGCCCATACCAAAATCGTTTGTTTGTAGAAAATCTTTGGCTAATAGGGGTCATTAATGAAAAATTCTGTGTAAATTATTATTGCTCAAAAACGCACAGTTGACGGAAATAGTTATTCAACCAACAAGATTTTTAAAAGGGCTATTCACAATCGAGATAATATAATATAAATATATAATGCAGCTCCGCTTACTAAATATTAAATTACAACCGATCTGTAAAGTTACCCAGAAATTAAATATTCTCCCAGCTATGAAGTATTTCTTAGCATGCAGAATATTTAGAATACCATTACCATCGATCGCTATATCACTTTACACGAGATAGAGGAGAGATCAAGTCGATTAGCTGTACTTTTAAAAACGAAACCGAAATTTGTGTACGTATAAGGTGTCGTTGTTGTTTGTGTATCAGCCGTTGTTTGTGTATCAGCCTTTGGGTGTATTGAGTTACAGACACGTTACTTTTCAGTACTGATGTACGTACAGTAGTTGGAATAGGTCAGGTCGATGTCCGCCTATTATTATTGGTTTTTCTTTTCTAAAGATAGGATTATGCCCTTTTTGCTGTAGTAGAATTGATTGGATAACAGCTTTTCATAAAGTGCGAAAAATTACGGAAGAGTCCGCACTTAGTAAAAGGACAAAACAGGTATTTCCTCGATGAGACTTACCGGGTACTTGGAACACCATCTAAACTCATTTGTATAATACTGAACCATTTAACACTTTAAAATTGTTATTTTTCAAATCTATTTTTTTTCATTATATACTCACCGGCAAAAAAACTCAGCCACCTAAAACTTTGCAGAAGTTCGTTGTCCAAAAACGTTTTCCGAAAACATTGATAGCTTATTTATACAGGGTGGAAAAAAGCATGTATTTGTAGTCTAATATCACACTCTGTGGAACAGTTCGGAAAATTTGTAGAGTTTACGATCGGTTTATTACAAAGAACATCATTTTCGCCATCTTTCAGTTTTTATTTCACCTTAATATAGTGATTTCTTGAAGACACACGTATTCAAATAAAAGCCTGGAATTGTTTGAAGGAAAAAAATTTATTTGTAATGTTTTTATATCCTACAGTAATTTTAAACAAAAAGAAAAACCTAATTGGCATTCTTAAATATTTCTATGCCCACCTCTAGCGGAAATAACTGCTCCTTATTGTCGAGAAATCGAATTGATAAGACGAATAATGCGATCTTGAGGAATCGCGTCATATTCAACTTGCAACGCAAACCACAGCTCGTGAAGTGTTTCGGATAGTATAGGGCGACGACTGTTTCTTTGAATTTCATCCCAGAGATGTTCAATCGGATTCAGATCCGGGCTACATGCAGGCCATTCTAATCGTTGGATATCAACCTCATCCAAATTAGTGATTCGCACGAGACCAACGAGACGAGATTTTCACAAAGTCTTGTCTTGTCTCAAGTCTCGTCTCGCAGCCTCCAGTCTCGTCTCCTCTCGTTTCTCATACGAGAGTCTCGAAAAAGTATCGGAATCTCATTATTCATAATCTGATTGTTTCAGTGCAATAAGGAATAATCAAATATACTATAAGAGTCGGAAGAGAGAATTACAATTGTTGAAAAATAACATGTATTTGAAACTAATACAACTAAAGAAAATAAAAACGAAACATTATTTTATAAATGAAGTACCTAACTGAAAAAATCAAAGGTAAAAAACAACCCTCAGCCCTCTCGGTTGCAAATATTTTAGTTTTTCACCCAGTCGCTTAGACATAGCAAACATCGTGCAGATTCAGTGTTGAGGCAATTTCGATGTTTTCTTATGGTTATTGCAGCACGTGCGAATAATCTATCCGCCGGAACTGAAGTAGCCCAGTATGCTTAAGAGATCTCGTGCCGTTAAACTTAGAATAGGTAATTCAGAAGCATGCATCTTCCACCATTGTAGTATATATGTTTCTTTATCACATCGAGGCATAGAATAATATTTTTGAAGCTCCTGCCCCATTCTCCTTCTGCATGCGTAGTGTTTACTGCATACAAAACATCAAAATTTACCGATTACGCATGCAGAGGCTTTTAAAAGCAATTCTTGGTGTTATGCTTATAAATTTTTATCAAAATGTGTGTTCAGAAATATTCACCTGCGAGACGCGATACCTCACGCACGAGTCTCGAGACGAGACCAACAAAGTCTCGTCTCGTCTGGTCCGAGTATCGTCTCGAGTCTCGTCTCGAAAACGAGACCAGACCATGCGAGACTCTCGAAAACGAGAGTCTCGTGCGAATCACTAATCCAAATATTCGGTAATAATACTTGCTACATGCGGTATTGCATTGTCGTACATTAAAATGAAATCACCTCTAACAAATAGAGCATAGAGAACTACAGCTTCCATTTTTAATAACTAATCCTTCGGTACGTGCTGCTCTTGATATTCCGGCGGTCCATAACATAACAGAACCTCCTTGATATGAGACTGGTTCGGATATAGTGCAATCGGCAAACCTCTCATTGCGCCGTATGTTTACCCTTTCCCGACCATCCCGCGATTGCAAACAAAACATTGATTCAATACATTACCCCATTGTTCTGAATTCCAATTGATGCATGCTCTTGCAAATGTAAACCGGTCTTGTCGATGTCGTAGCTGTAGTTGTGGACCTGTAACTTGTCTGCACGAATAAATTCAAAGTCTTCTTATGACAGTCCTTTCGCTTATAATAACTCCACGTACATTGTTTAAGCGATGTTGCAGAAAAGGAGCAGTTGTTCTTGGATCTCTTAATGTGGAGATAATGATGAACCGGTCATCAATACCTGAGGTTGCTCTTCTTCTATCAGAACCATATCATCTATCACAATTCCCTGTCTCCAAATAACAGTTCCAAGCCAGGGGTATTTCAAATACACGAAACACATAACTTTTATTTGAATACGTGTATCTTCAAAAGAAATAAAGATATCAAGGTGAAATAAAAATAGAGAGAATGCGAAGAAAGATGGTCTCTGTAATAAACTGAGCGTGAACTCTACAAATTTTCCGAACTCTTCCACAAGGTGTTAAGAAATTGGACTACAAATACATGCTTTTTTTCAACCTGTATAAATAAGCTATCAATATTTTTGGAAAACTTTTCGGAAGCTAGTCTTAATACCTAAGAATCTATCTACAATTTGATGTAGGAACAATTGAAATCGGTGGAAAATTACGAAAGTTCTTTGGACAACGAGCTTCAGCCGAGTTTTTTTGCCGGTGAGTGTATATTATAAATATTTTTTACTCCGCAAACAAAAACTACTTAATTTCAGTGTACCTTTGTATCTATTTTTCTCATTTGCAGATAAAAGTTGAAAATAGCTGCTTTTTAGGATTGATTTTTTTCCAATTTTTTTCTTAAATAAAGTTAGTGGCGCCACAAATTTTCTTTTTTTTCAAAATGACATCTTTCTCTAATTTCCATCGGATAACAAAGCCCTGAGAACTAGATTTGTTTAAATCAGTTTGGCAAGAACCTACAATATTTTCATCTTTCTGCACCGTGAGACAATTTTTTGTTCGAATACAGATTAAAACAACCTGATAAAGCCCATTACGTAAAACATCTACTCGACACCAAACATTTATTAACACAGAACTAGTAGTCTAAGAAACAAGAACTGGATTTACCTGAAGAGATTCATAACATGAAATAGTCAATGAACAGACTAATCTAGGGAGCTCTCCACTATTAAATTGTCTTCTCGAGTAACAATTGTAGAGATCAACAGATATAGTTTTCCTTGGTTGTCTATACAGTTATACTGATGGGAAAAAAATATCCAGGATTTCCCAATAGCTTCAATATGTTTAATATTTTATCTCTACTTTCAAGAAGGTGGTGCCCCAGACTTAATATTATTACAACATAGCAAGAGAATCTGATAATCAACAATTTGGAAACAATTGGATTTGTAGAAGTGGACCAATATTCAAATATATTACGATAAAAACAATCAAAAACAAAATTACACGCATATATCCCCAATGGTACAATTTGAGTATTTTTGTTTTTATTGTTTAAAAATATCCACCAGTTTCATAGTATTTGACTCATAATTCAAATAATGGTATAACTTCCGCTTAAAACTTTGACTAAATCATTCTTTCAAATCACTTTTGAGAAACCATGACATAAGAAAAGTGGTAACGGTAATTTGGACTATTGAGTTGCGTATTTATCCTGTTTTACTGGTTTTACTTTCACTGAATCCGATGCAGGTAGCTTATGGAGAATTTAATTATTGCATGATGTTTCTTATTCAAAAAATGGGAAAAGAGGAACAAATGAAGAAAGGAATATCTAGAGAAATATTTTACCCGGTTTGCGTAACGATTGTTAGGTCTTTATGGTTTAACTCAACCCCGTTTTTATGAGGGATCATAACTTTCAATTTCGCTGAAGGATGTTGTAACTTGACGTAATCGGTACCAAAAATATTAAGATTTATTACTTATTGTAACAACTGTCTGCATATTTGACGTTGTTACCGACAATAACAATACATTTTCTATGCTTGGATAAAATATTTTTATCCTTTTTGAAGAATGGTCTCAATCAGGTAAAAACTGTTATTGTACAAATTTATCACTAGGGTGAATAATCTGATTTTATTACTAACATTTTTCTGTTTATATGAATTGTAAGCGCATTACTTACAGCGTAATACGGTCATGACAAGAATGAAATAATTACAGTGGAGATCACGTAATTGCAAAAATGTCGTCGTATTGTCAACCTGCATTCAACTTATTGAAATATACAAGAAATATAGACTGAGAAGCCGGAGGAAAACTACTGCCACTCCAACTAAATAGCAACGAATCCAAAAACTCCAAAATAATATGGATATGCCGCCAGAATCTATAATGGCCACACTGACGAAGAGGTTAGGCACATTCAATGAACTAGGCGAGAACAATATCGTCACCATAATGTGGAATCCATGACACACTGGAATATTTATTTGTCTCGATAACTGCCAACTTTTTTTTCATTTTGATTTTATTCAAATTGTTGCATATTACTTCTGACACGAAAAAAATCAAGCAACAATAATGCACATGCAAATAAGCAAAAGCAAAGCATGCTACTTTTCTAAAGTTCGACTGGTCACTTGTAATGTGGCTTCTGCTTTCCACCTAAATTTTTCCAAATGTTGGTTCCAGATAAGTTTGCGACTGTTTAGAGTCGCTACAAGAGCTGGGCAGTCATAATAGATTGTTCTTAGCGAAAGCGCTGCAAATAAAACAAATAAGAAGGCGCAAGAATGTGGCAGGCCTAAGAGTTCATCAAAGATCCCACACCAGAATTCACGGAGTACCTACTTAGCCAGAATAGGAAAATAGTCAGTATCCTGGTTGGGCTGCTAACAGGGCACTGTAGACTCTACAAACATATAAATAACATCGGATTGGCAGACACAACCATATGCAGGTTTTGTCAAGAAGATGGGGGAACTTCAGCACACATACTGTGCTATTGCCAATGCCTGACTAGGCTAAGGTTTTCGACTATAGGAGAGGAAAAACCACAACCCTCCCAATGCTTGGAGGACCTGAATTTTGGCATTCAAAGTCTAGTTATACGGACGAGTCTAGACAAGGAACTCTAGAATAACAGGAGAGCACACGCAATAGATCTGCAAATGTCATAGTGGAAATGCTCTTAGAAGCATATAAGCCCCATATTTATCTTATCCAGGTACGTTTTGAATCAATAAATACCCAAAGATACTTAACCTCACCTTTAATTTCTACTTGTTTCTCCTTCTAGTCTTAGAGGTCCTAGTCTCTCCCTTTTTTCCTACGGGTAAATGTCGTTACTGCATGTCGTTTCATTATGTCTCATATTGAATTGAACTCACTTGAAGTAATATTATTAGATTTTTGTACAAAATCCTATATTTTCAACGGGAATACCATTAACGATGTTTGAAAATATATTGGTACTGTCAACATTGATACAGTTACAAGAAAAGTGTTAATTGCAAGTCACGTTATGTCAACACAAAATTATTTACGGAAATATTGAAGTTAATTTTCTGAATAGAACAACATTTTTAATGAAAATTTTTTGACGATTCCAAAAACCAATCAAATTTCCTCACTTAATCTCAGCCAATCATGTCAACATTACACTGAAAACAGACCATGGGCAATTTTCACACGTTGCTATGGATACATATTGATTTATTTCGATTTTGAAGTTTCGAATATTTAATATTTCGAAATGTCACGATATGGTTGTAATACTGAAACAAAAAATTTTCTATCCGAATAACCCTCGGACATTGATAAATGCTCAAAAATTTTCTGACAACTTTCTCAAGCTTGTTGCTTGTAGGCAACAGACCTCCGCCTACGGCGTCGGTCTGTTTCCAAGCAGCAAGCTTTCGAAATCTGTCATAAGATTTTTTCGAACAATTATCAATGTCCTTGGGTTATTACTACTGAAAATAAATATTGTTGGAATTATTTGAACAAAGACCCAGTACAAGAAAATATTCTAATTATTCAATTAGGTATAATATGATAGATAGTATAATGAAAATAATTCAAAGAAAACAATAATGCAATTATTGTTTTATTTCCATTAGACACAAAATAAAATGATAAGTTTATTTAGACGATTGAAGAAATATAGGACCATGAAATAATAGTATATATTACACTCCGAGGTGGGAAGAGTTTCATTACTGTCGAGAGATTAGTTATTATTTAGTAATTAGTTTATCTCGAGACATGAATGAAACTTCCTCTCGAGGTTTGTATACTACTTTATTTACAACCATCACATCCCGATCAAAATTAATAAATCTTTGTTTCGTTCTGAACACACCTTAAATATTACATTTGACTACTGTCACCAATATATAAATAAATGTCAGATTAAGTTTGATGGATATTAAGTTCGCGAATAATAAATTAAGAAAAATGTCATCCGATGAAGAATTGATGGATTGTACCCCTCCAGAAATAGGTATTATAATATTTATCAATGTGTTTTATCTTAAGTATAAAAAATATTCATCTAAAATAGATAATATTAGGTAACGATCACATTATTTTAGAGGGCGGGAGGTGAGAGCGGGTGGTCAGGGCGGGAAGTAAAGGTGTGTAATATCACGTAATATTACACTTTCCAACCTTTAATGACGTTAGTAATTATAGCATTACATATATGGTTGTGAATAAACAAATTTAATTTGTTTAAAACTTTATTATATTTGAACTAATATTCAATTAAAACTTGTGACGCGCTTTGCTAACACAGTAGCTTAATATCTTCATCGTTCAGTATGGATCTTCATAAAGTAAAAACATCATCTGTATTCAAATTATGAAATATTCAACTTATGATATACTGTTATCTAGAGGAACGACACAATAAATGTGCTTGAAAGTTTTATGATTGCGGTTGAAAAATACAAAATTGATAAGTAGCCAAATATTTGTGGAAAAGTTGAAAAATGTTTTATCTTTTTGGGATTTCAGAATGAATAATAATTATCATAATCAAAGACGATAAAAGGCAACGAACAGTTTGCTGTTAATTGGAATTTTGTTGAGAAATAGGAGGAAGAAAAGAATTGCGTCAAGATTTTGGATAAGAGATATTTACAAAAAAAATTTAATCTCGAAGAGTATTTCATAGATTGGTTCAAGAAATGAGATTATGTGATAATCAGTATTAAGTTAATTATTTAGGAATGACCTGTAACACATGGAACATAATATTATTAAGTAAGGTAGACTCCGTTTACAACAAGAAGAAGCCACGTGAAGTTGCAATGATATGCGCGAACTTGTTGTCAAAACCAGCGCCATATTATAAAATTGACATTCGAGATCAAATCAGGAGCGTAACGTTTTCACATCTTGTAGTTAACTCAAAATTAGAATCTGTCGGTCTTGACCGTGAGTAAATTGTTCTTTAACACTAACAAGTTTTTGGGAGGCATGGTTTTAGATTAAATAAATCACACCACACTCATAGATAAACTAGCTAAACGTCTTAAAATATTCAAAAGTAAATCATTGCTTCAAACACAACATCAAATGTTAATAATAAAATTCCTGTCGGCATGAAACATCGTTTATAATGACAATGGCATGAAACGGTCGTGGCGACAAAGATAAACAAGACCGATTTTGGTTTCTGCGCAAGCTGGTTGGCAAACTTCGCGTGTCTTCTTCTTAGGTGAGACGGAATCTAGGACCATCACTTACAAAAATGCATCCTGTTACCAAACTCAAAATTGATGTCACTATTTTTGTTATTAAGACGTACGATTGTTTCCAAACAATGGAAATTGACAGGTCCGTTATCCAATGTTCGATTGTTAGTCGTATCGTCAATTTCTATTGCTTGCTTAACAATCTTACGTTTCAATAACAAAAATAGTGACATATCATATCACTTTTTCTCAACACAATTACAATTAATAGCAAACTGTTCGTTGCTTTAAATCGTCTACCATTATAATAATTATTATTCATGCTGAAATAATATACAAAAAAGCAGATCATGAAAAAGTTAGGTTGAATCAGATCCAATGACGGATAAAATATGTTGAACATTCTTCAACTTTTTCCTATGACGGACGTAAGTTAAAACTTTCGCACACCTATTTGCCGGCTTGTAAATTTTAAACTTTTCTAATAATCACAAAACTTTGAGTGATCGTATCGTCGGATGACAGATCTGTGGAAATCCATCTACAGTCTTCAACCTACAGGCCAAGGTCGTTGAAATACATAGTTTGTCTATAAACTATTGAAGGTCATCTAACGTCGCCGCATTGCGCGTCATCGTGCCTGTCGTATATATCAGTTTACCATAGGGAAAAATCACGAACCGCGAGATGGCGCTGCGAAATCCAAAATGTCGGATCGGAGGGTGAACAACAAATATTCTGTCATTTGATATTAGCTTCGTTTTCGAAATTTTTGTGTTGTATTGCTGGATTTGTGTCATAAGATATCTATTAATAATGCCTGTGAAAGTAGAGATATCAATTTCGGATATTCTGGATTGTTGGTGAACGTGTTCGGCCAATTAATGAAGGTGAGGTTCCAATGAAAAAGTTATTAAAAGCTTATGTATGAGATATCCAACAATATTACAATCCCCCATTATAAAACTCAGTGAGTCCTGGATTTGTCAATGTTCCTGTAAAGAAGGATTAGGAGGACACTGCAAGGATATTATTGCTACATTGATTTATATTAACAGGTAAATAAGTTTTCTCAATTACCTAAGAAAGCAAGTAGGTAGATGCTTTCAAAACCACACATCCCTGTTTGCCTCCTCTCTTTTTCATGTTTCAGATATGAGATGCTAAAACCAGTAAGCTGTACTGATCTCTGGCTCAAAAATAGGGAAAGGAAAAAAGACATAGAGAGAATCAGTAGGCCAGAACCATTTTAGTCATTTAGTCACCCAGGAATTAAAAAAAAAAGAAAATACAATACAACGAACTGAACAAAAAAAACTTTAATCTTCTTGCCTACAGTAAGTTTTAGACAATGAAAACGAACAATGATTAAGTCATTTGAATATGTTGAACATCAGCACTTTTTTAATACCTGCAGGTGTAGGGGATTCTGCTTTGGCAACATTTTTGGGAAGATATCGTCAAGTAAAAGAACAAATGGGTGCACCAGTGTATGATTCAAGAAATAAGGAGAAGTTGTATAATTTAATTTTAAAATGGCATATCGGCCATTTCGATTGGAGAGAAAAAAGCTTCATCTGTTTGACTTACCTGTTCTCTTTTATGTGTTGTTTGTTTTTATTTTCAGGCATCTAGATCATATTATGCAAGATGTATTGTATCACAATAAAAAATAAATAAATAATATAAAAAAGTTATTGTTTCATTATATAAGCAAAGGTATCATAAGATGCCTGACTGGTACACGTTATAGAGCGAGTTGTAAAGACCTATTTAAAAAATTGTCAATATTAACTCTACCCTGTTTATATATTTACCTCATAACCCTGAATATAAAAAAGAATGAAACAAATTATATTAGAAATAACATGATACATACACACAATACAAGAAAGGCTGGTGATCTTAGAGTACCATTTTCTAGACTAAATATTGGTCAGGACTCTGGAGGTTATTGGGGTGTCATATGTTTTAACCACGCATGTAGGACTGTTGGTAATGGAACCTACAGTAAATTCAAGACAGAGCTACATAAATTTCTCTGCATAAATGCTTTCTATTCTGTTGACGAGTTCCTACAGTATAAAAGAAAAATATAATAAACTAACTACCTTTTATATATGTTAAATGCTAATGTTGTACATTATTATTTTACTGAGTTTTAATTACCCCATAAGAGATATGAATGCAGGTGAATGAATGACCGGAATAATTGGCTGTATGTATGCGATTTATTTCTGTATTGTGACAAGTCTATGTAATTTTATAACTTGATGTTTTCCTTTGTAACATGTGTTTGTAAAATTCTAAGAGATGAATAAACGTACTTACTTACTTACTTACTATGTATGGTTTAGCACAATAATTATAAATAGGTGGAAGACTTTATGCAATAATAAAAACAAATTTTGCTTTTCATATCATTTAATCTATTTTATGCAGAATACGAATAAAGAAACATTTATAATACTAATTGACTAAATGAAAAAATATAGAATAAAATATGGTATAGCAAAAATAATAAACCAGAAGTAATTGTTTTGAGTTCTCACTTACTGTCGGTCACTTCCACATATATGTATTTTTTTGTATGTTGATAATTAGTCACTGCAAGGTTCTGGCTAGGAAAGGATCCATTTTTCAAATGCTCCCTCTGTGTTGTGGAGGTAACTATATATTGAATAATAAAAAATATAAATTGAAGTGAACAGAATCTGATAGTAAAATTATTGAACTTACCACAAAAAAAACCTCTTTCAGAAAGTGCTTGCTGCAAACAAGCATGTATTTTGAGATAGGCTTCCCTATCTTCAAGATTTTTTGCCATTTCTTTACTGCCTTGGGATTCAAAGGGAATTTATGTAGAGAAATATCCGAAGTATTGTATGATGCACATTGAGGAACTGAGCACATTTTGCGTGATCTTACCTCATTATCTCTTCCAATCCGCTGTTGTTAATAAAATAACGTAAAAATATATCACTTTCGACCTAAATCACTTAAAATTGTATAAAAATCTCACACTTCACCCATATAAACACATTTGGGTTAGTTTGTTGTTCACCCTCCGAGTATTTCGAACGATTAATTGTAGATGTCGCCCACTCCGAGATTCTTCCCTATTGTTTAGTGTTGTTTTGGGTGCTTATGGTAGTTTTTCATCTAAGATTTGTGTAATTTTATTTTTAAAAGAAGGACAATTAATACTGTGTATGGTGTTTTAAGTTATTAGATCTTAAGCAACGTGAGATAACAGCTATAACTTTAAATTAAAAGTCATGTAACATATAATATGGTCTTACTACATTATACTTCTTTATTGTTTGAAAGGATCCAATGACATACCGACTAAAAACTTTGATTTGGCCACATCAATTATTAATTAATAGGTGGTTAATTTATTGCATGGTTCCAGGAACTTACATAAAACTTTCTGAAGGATCACTTATGTAAACCGATCTTCCTTTGGACAACATTTTAACTGATTTCTGTCTATACTCTTAATGGAGAGGAAGTATATTCATTCAAAGTTTCTGCTGAAATCTTGTACTCAGGCCGATCCTACTCAAGACAAAAATTTTCACACTGATTTTCATCGAAATTCTCCCAATTAAGTGGAAGTATCACCATTTAGAGTTATTGCAGAAATAATGGACGTAAGCCGATTCTCATTTGAAAAAAAAAATGCAAAAATCTTATGATTTGGATTATAGACATTGACACTCTTTCTTGTCCCAAAAACCACTTTTTTGGCCATACTGAACTTAAACTGAACTCCTCTATTTATCGTTTATTTTAAATATTATAATTTCTATATGAATTGTGCCATCTATATAATAATCGACACTTTAGAATCTGCTGTAATTGATCCAGCACTCTCAAATGGATTTTATTACACGCTGTTAATAAAATAAATAGAATTGCTCTTCACCGTCAAACGACCTTTAAAGTTAAATTCGATTTCCAATATACGTCTTGTAGTGGAGTGACTACCACGCGTAGGTTAGGATAAATAATGCAGCTTCACAAGCCTTAAACGCACATAAATTTAAGTTACTTGATTACTATTCTACATTTATTTTGTTTATTATCATAGATTTCCAATTTGCGATACTATTTGGCGCCTTGTACTGCTTAATTTTCTAATCGGTGGCTCTAAGACATTTTATGAAAATTTATGAAAATGTCCCACCCACCTAGCCTCTTAACTTCATAGCATGTGTTGTTAATGTTTTAAAATATGATATCATCAATTATACATTGATTAAAAATATTTACTTAATCACAGTTTTATCTGAAAAATGGTCATTTTAGTACAGCGTGTTATCAATAGATGTCAAAGATAATTTTTTACTGAATATAGTAACCAATCAAATTACTTAATTTCAAGTCATGTGTCAAATTTCATCCAATCACCGCTGTATTACAGCGAAAATACCCTACCTGTGGAGTTTTCAGTTTGGTGTTTATTTTTTATTAAAAATTAATTGAACGTCACACTGACAACTGGATTAAAAATGTCGCAAAGATTTGAAATAATACCCATCTTGGTGTGTGTCATCGATTGTTAATCTCCTTCTATCACATTACGTAGGAAGAAATGGAAAAAAAGGCAGGTCTGTGATTAATCCTAATAAAAATATCACAATAATGAACCTTTTGAATGTTTTACAAACGTTAACCCTAATCTTTGACTTACAAAAATTTGATTGGTTGATGTTTAGATTACGCGCCAGCGCAACCTATCAATCGCGAGGTTAAAATACTATGAAGGCGTAACTTTCGTAGCGGCAATGTGTCTTACGTCTTTTTCTACTGTCACACTGACAGTTCTTGTCAGGTGTGTACTTTGTTGCTTACGGTCAATCATTATTTATGGAAAGTGAATATTAATCTTATTGTTATATTTATCTAAATAATACAAAAATATGCCTAGATACACGAAAAAACATCAGCATTTTGAAAGTTCTGAAGTATTTTCAGTTAGAAAAAGAAGCTGGTAATTATTAATTTCATAACCTTCTCGGCTTTGGCTTAATACGATCCTGATGATTTTGTTTATCAAATTTAAGGTTA
>CAJUYH010006128.1:14841-35867 GCA_910591685.1 Galerucella tenella
AGAATAACTATACCTAGTATAAATCTCTCTTGTAAAACCGGCCCTTAGTGTGATAGTGATTTCATGTGGAGGTTGTAAAATAAACAATCCCATACATAAGTTTTTGATCATTTTCTCATAGAAGTCAGTTCCACATCAAATTATATGACCAGCTTTAAAAACATGTTCACCGATTTGCCAGAATATATGAAAGTTATATCTTTTAACATTGACATGCATTACTACAATTACAAATTAAATAGTTTCAAACAGAGACCTTTAATATAACTGTACAATAAACGATCCATTTTAATCTCTCAAGAACATCAAATACGGAACAATCAAAATAATACAACAGTTTTACAGGTTATAGAAGAATACTCTGTTTGTTTACATCTCATCTCAACTCGACATCTTAAGAAAAATTTTCAGTACATAAGGGTTACCTACGATTGGCTAGTTTCCCCGTCAAGTCAATTAATGAAATATTTCATAGATTTTTAACACGACTATTTCGGAACACACCCCTTAGTAACTAATCTGGAACTTTTAGTGGTGTGCGTGAGGCTTTTCAAATTACTTCTCCTGGTTTTTAAATGAGCTATAGTTAGGCTGATGTCAAGTACCTCTTTTTTATTTGCGGTGATAAAAGTAGGTGAACTACCTTTTTTAATATTGCCTTTATTGTATTTGGCGTTTCAAAATTGTACCTCGTTTGCTCTTGTCTGTGCTGCCCCATATCATATTGAAGTAGTTTGTAGTTAGCACATTGCACCATCTAATGAGTCTTTTAACTATCTCTGAAAGAGAGAAAGACGCTATCATGTTATGACTTTTTGTGAGTAACTCCACTTCAGCTGATGCTGGGTCTCTTTCTACCCTTTGCAGATCCCATTTTTTTAGCCTTTTTTATTTGTCCCCTGAGACGATGCGTTTTTAGGTAATATTCCTACCTAACCAAATTTGTAGAGGTTAAATCCACTTTTTTCACCCTTTCAGCGGAGATGGGATACATTGACAGATTGAGCTCTACTTTAGTGCCTTTGTCAACCCTTCTCAGAATTTAAATCAGTGAATTGTTTCCTCTGTGGACTCCAAATCATCAGGAACCAAACACTCTGAAAGCTTGGGAAAAACCCCAAGTATCTTTCAAGCGGAAATCCACGCCATAAGAAAGTGCGCCTAGTTCAATATTAATAAAGGATACGGAAGACAAAGGATTATCATAATGTCGGATAGTCAAGCAGCCATTAAAGCACTGAGCTCTTGTGTAATCAGTTCCAAAATGGAGTGGGAATGCCTAGACAAACTCAATGAACTAGGCGAGAACAATATAGTCACCTTACTATGGATCCCAGGACACACTGAAATAGAAGGAAATTAAATAGCAGATGAACTAGCGGATGCACTGGCTGCGGAAGGGGCGGCCCGGCCGGACCCTGGGCCTAACAAAACAAAAAATACGCAAGGAGACGAAGAAGTGGCTGAGGAATCAGCACCTCGCTCATTGGAATGCTCTGCAGGGTACTAGACAATCCAAACTTCTACTGAAGGGATGGACTGATGGACACGCCAGGGCAGCTACTGAACTACCAAGGAGTAGGCTAAGGAAGATAGCAGGACTCCTAACAGGGCACTGCTGTATGAGGAAACACCTCTACAACTTAGGAGTAGAGGAAAGTTCCCTATGTAGGGGTTGCGGCATGACTGACGAAACGTCAGTCCATGTTCTCTTAGAGTGTCCACACTGGGCTGTACTACGCAGGCGAATCTTCGGAGTCCCTGTTATGGCCCCTATAGACACAAGCAGGCATCCATTGAAAAAGGTTGTGGCCTTTATTGAAGGGCTCGGCTTCTTGGATGTCTAGGTAGCAGGAATGGCACAATGGGCCCGCCAGTGGCCTCAGTGCCGGAACCTTGGCTTGAGTTGTTCAGGACAAGGCTCGCCTGCACATTCAGTAGTAGTAGTAGTAGCAAAGAGAAGGACTGAAATAATCTTTTTGGAACCGGAACCCTTTTGCGTAGTCAGCCCAATGTAATATTGGACGAAATAGGTAAAGCCGAGAAAAAGAGAAGATCTGACTATTGGAAAGATCTAGTAGGGCTTATACAATCAAAGATTCTTCTGGGTGACTACAACCTGTTAAGATCAAATGAATGCATAAGTCAAAGTAAAACTGCGCTAAGAGTTTTAACAGGGATCCTAACGAGACATTATCGCCTGAATGGGCACCTGAAAAAGCTCAAAATAGTTGAGGAAGAAGAAACCTCCATCTACATATACTTTCCAACTGCAAAGCACTTCAGAATCCTAGAGTACAGCACCTGGGAGATTACTGGATAGAAGAGGAACAGTTACCTAAGTTGAAGCCTGCAGATATCCTGATATTCCTCCGGGAAATGGCACTAAAGGAGCTACTAAATTCTGAGACTCTCCTCAGAAACTAAGTAGAAGTGAGGGGGCACAATAGATCTTTTGGGTCTCAGTGAAGGTCACCCCAAATAAATAAATACAAAATCAGGGAGACATATCACAAGTATCTCGGAGTGTTGATTTCCTTTTCCAGTCTGATCGAGGTAACTTCCAGTCTGTAGTTGGAGCTCCTGAATTATGCTTTTTAATCACTTAACTTCACTGGTCTGATTTTCAAGCTGCTTAATTCAAGCTTAGTTTCTGCCTATGGGTACAGCTCTACAATTTTTTCCATAATCTTATCTTTTTTGGCTGCGAGCTGTTTAATTCTGCCGTAAAAAATTCACGTGAAACGTCCAACTAATCAGGTGACAAATGGTGAAAAACAAAGATTGTGGAGTTATGAGTTTTCCGCCCTTGGACTGCTAATCAATAATTTCCGTCCAATTTTTGGTGTTCATATGATTGGTTTCCTGGTATAAGGTAGACGAAAAAATATATATCTTCGTGTCTAGTTATCAATTTATAATAAAAGAAATTTAAAATACGAGCTGTAATTTCAATTTTTCATTAATCTCGTATAAAATAAACATGACTCAGTGTAGATATATATCTTCAAGTTAAGTATCTATATATGACTGTCATGGCGTCGCGAAAATTAGGCCACTGGAAACAAGTCTCGGCGGAGACTCGAAGCCGTGGAGGCAGTTTCTTGGTCTTGAACGTGTGCGACTCCTCGACTTTGCTTCTTTGCCGATTCTAAATGTCTTTCAGGTAACATTCAGTCATTGACCCGCCAATGCTGAGGCTCACTCTGCCATCAAGGCAAATCGTATACAAGGTGAGCGCAATTTGAATAGCTAGAATGATTGTTTATTTTAGAATATATTTTTTCTTGATAACTATGAGAAGGAAAAATAAATATTTTTCATATGGTGTATTTATTATTCTTTTTGTTAATTTTTTGGGAGATCAAACTTTTAATACATGGTGAATGTGACAGAGTTGGTACTAGAACATGCTACAAGATATCCAGTTCGACCCCGACCCAGCAGTCACAGCGAAGAGAATATTAAATAATTCACCACAATTTGATTGTTTTCAAGCATAAGTTAAGAAAGTGAAACATGTTATCAATAATAATGATAATAAGATTGAAAGAGTTATTTTTGCCGTATTGCTGCTTATTAAAATAAGACCGTGCTTTTTTATCATTCAGAAGTGACCAAAAATTCGTCCTTAAACCTTCAAGCATTTAGTAAGCCTATTTATCACACCCTCGTTTATTGCACGACTAATCATTGTTGCCGGGAGAGAATTGAATACATTGCGAACTCTTCGTTCATAATATTCTTTTTTCCACTACTTGCTGTGAAGTTGACAATTATTGCCTCTTCTAGTCAACTGAGAAGTTGAATTTCTCTATTAGTGGTTAATATTTTTTTCTTTTATTAACCTAGGTCAATAAATGGACAAATTCAAATATTTATTTTGAGGTTTCAGGGATAGTAGTTCAATAAAAACTTGTGCAACATAATTTTGTATACCCAGGAGATTGTCTTTAACATATTTGCTGCTTGAAATTACCTAGTTTAAAATTCGCGCTCAACCAAAAATGACTGATGACATGCATAACGAGTACGTTCATGATATATCGAAAACTGTAATTGTCAGTCAGACGACGGGGTAAACGCTTCTCGAGGAGCGTTTGTGAATTGTTTTTAATTTTTGTCTCAAATTTGGCTAGTAGTGGAAAAAATGTATATACACCATGGTGGTGAAGACATTTATAGGCATCGCACTTTATTCCGCTTGTGGTAAAGCCCCTCGCGAAATAATTTTGGTGCTCTGTCAATAATAACAAACTTCACCACCTTGGTGTATGATATACTGTTGTTGTTGTTAGGGGAGAGGAATACACCTCATTTTTTATACAGCTGGTTTAGACAGTTGACACTGCTTCATTAGAGTTATTGCTAAATAAATCAAGATTTTAACTAAGGAATTGAAAAATGTATCAAGGAAGCTCCAGGTAAAAAAATTAATGATTTGGGTAATTTACAAGGTTTCAATTTCTGTTGGGCTGATGCCTGTGGAGTTCATATAATAACCTTTTTTGTGTGCGTCATCGATTGTCCTTCTAGCACATTAAGTTGGAAGAAATGGAAAAAAGGCAGGTCTCCTAAACAAAATATCACAATAATGAACTGTTTAAATTTATATTTATGTTTAGAATACGCGCAAGCGCGACCTATCAATCGGGAGAAATTACATCACTCAAAATAGGATGCAAATGTACCTATCGTATTAGCAATGTGTCTTAACACGTGAAGTGCCATGGTGAGTGTAAGGAGCCCTCCATTTTTTGACATCAAAATATTTCTGAGGGGCCGTGGTGGGTCTATGTAAGTCACCATACCAAATTTTGCTTCTGGCCTCGGTGGATAATACTGTCCCACCGAATCAATGTAAACCAGTAGGACTCGATTTTTTTTCTATCATGGCGGCATTTTACGTGTTAAGTCTTTTTCTACTGTTCCACTGACTGTTCTCGTCAGGTCTGTACTTTGTTGTTTACGGTCAATCATTATTCATGAAAAGTGAATATTGATATTATTGTTATATTTATTTAAAGAATACAAAAATATGCCTAGATCCACAGAAAAACATCAGCGTTTTGAAAGTTCTCAAGTATTTTCAGTTAGAAAAAGAAGCTGGTAATTATAAATTTCATAGCCTTTTCGAAATTTGGTTTAATACGATCCTGATGATTTATTTATCAATGTACTCTACATAGAATGGATGAGTTAGTCCGAATATCCTACTCTAATTGATGTAGAATTACTAGAATATGAGCTTTTAATTAACATAATTTGAAGACCAACAAACCAAGATCATTTGTAATGAATCAGATGTATTTGTACTTGAATGTTTATCGAAAGTATGCTATATGGTCGTTATATGGTCTTTCGAAATAAAAATGTGTAGGTACCTATTAAAAAATATTGCTGACAGGACGCGATGAAATGTCCTAATATATATATAATTCAAACAAATTTGAAATTACGTAGGTTTGTAGTCAGTACGCAGAACCCAAAATTACTCCCTGGTATATTACATCAATCCTTACCCTCTTTGCATCTTAGTGTATCTACTTTTATATCAGCAACCATGGATTTTGAACTTTTATTTTTCCTAAATTTTCTTTTTCATCGTTTATATAATTATTACTGTCTCATAGATTTTTAGAAGCTTCGTGTCTCTTTAGATTACCAGTGAGAAAAAATAGCAGAATCATTACCAAAATTATAAAATAATAAATTACCATTCTTATGTTTCACGCTCCTTCGCCAAATTTTAAATTTTTATAGCTTCACAATATTGAGATTCTCTTATTATCATGCCATCAATTCCTCAACGTATTGAATTATCTTTGATTATACTTAACAGATTTAATTTCATTGAAATAACTAATATGCAAAATTTAAAAACTTGACTTGATTTACTATTACCATCTATGAACGGTATAATTAAGCACTAGAACATAAGATACATTTCAGATCTTTCATAATTTTGTCATACCTACCTATGCTATTACCCGCAAGGTGGCGCGAGGCGTATATTTTATAATTTATAAAATAGTAGCAATGGGGAGAAACTGATATATCCGGTTTTTGGTATTTTATAAAAATAGTATATTAGTATTTCAAAAGTGTAATTAAAAATTTTCCAAACCACATATTTCAGGAGAAAACTAGAAATTAAGAATTCCTAAGTGTTTGCAAATTACTACAGATACGTCCAAAACTTGAAGATTAAGTTAGCCATTTTCTGATTACTTCCTATATCTTTTATGAAATAATAGCCAGCTAGAAAAAGGCGATTTGGATATTCTTACACCTTTTTCTCACTCATTGGGCGCGTTGTAACAAACACCTAAACTCGGTGTATTGATAAGATTAGATTGAGACAGACATAAACGCTAAATCCATACAATGGGGTCCCCCAAAAATGACGGAAGAGGCGAACTATGGAATGAATGGGCGGCGCAACTTAATCTACACGTGATGAATAATAACAAACCGACGTTCATTAGAGGTAATAGTAAGTCACATATCGATGTTACCCTGGCCAGCCAAGGGATTGCTAAAAAATCAAAAATTGGGAGGTTCTGGATGATCAGTTATTCACGTATCATCGATATATAACGTATGAAATAGGAGCTAGTAATATTAAAAAAATAAGCAGGGGAATATATATTAGTTTCAATAAAGATACTTACATCAAAGAAATAAACACATTGGACGCAGATACTACATACGCCTACGGGGAAGTGAGGGAAGCTATGAAAAAAGCGTACAACATAGCCAGTGTTGTGAATAGAAGCAAACAACGCCTCCCGTATTGGTGGAACGGGGAAATATCAGATCTTCGGCAAAAATGTATCCTAGCTAGAAGGAGTAGTACTAGGGGACAGGGAAACGAGCTCCTGAAAAATCAGTACAAAGATTGCAAAAAAGAACTAAATAAAGCAATAGGGAAAGCAAAAAAGGACAGATGGCAAGCCATAGGTACGGACCTAGAAAAGGATGAATGGGGAGAAGCATACATCATAACGATGATGGCGCTGAACATAATGGCCCCATATAGGTTGGATGAGGATAGGAGATGGGAAGCGGCGGAGCTCCTCTTCCCCATAAAACCTAAAACGACCTTTGTAAAAGAGAAAAATGCGCAGGTAACAGAGTTTACGGAGGCAGAAATTATTGAAGCAGGGGAGGACCTGAAGAAGGGCAAAGCCCCGGGACCTGACGGTCTGATACCGGAGACCGTAAAGATTCTGGCAGCAACCAAACCGGGAATTATGAAAAACATATTTAATGGATTAATGAATAGTCAGGTATTCCCGAGGGAATTCAAGGAGGCAAATCTGGTACTGCTGTTGAAACCAGGACAGGCACCGGAGCTTCCGGCGTCATACAGACGGATATGTCTCCTGGATTGCCTGGGGAAATACTTTGAAATCCTCGTAAAAAGAAGGCTGGAACGGTTCCTAGAAGCGGAGAGGGCGATTTCAGATTCACAGTACGGTTTCAGAAAGGGGCGGTCAACAATCGACGCAGCAAAGGTTATCAAAGATGCCGTGAAAGCGGGTACAGGAAGGTGGGTTGTACTCGTCCTATTAGACATTAAGAACGCGTTCAATACGGCAAACTTGGAGCTGATCGTTACCAAGTTAGAAAAAAATGAACACTCCTATTTATTTGTCCAACATAATTAAGGATTATCTTTCAGATAGATCTATAATCGTAACAAAAAAGGGGAAGAAAAGCACGTATGGCAGTGTGCCACTGGGTTCAGTCCTTGGACCTACATTGTGGAACGTACTATATAATGGTGTACTTCAAAGAAGAGTTGAAAAAGGGGTAAAATCTATCGCTTGTGCAGATGACTTGGTACTATTGATAGAGGATGACACAAACTGGGGCCTCACTAGGAAGGTAAACCGAGAATTAAAAGCGGTCACCAAATGGATAGGAGGAAACGATCTGGAGTTAGCCTTCCATAAAACGGAGGCAATTATACTTAAGGACCCGAGGGATAGGAAGGACATCAAATTTAAAATCGGAGATGTAGAAGTTATTCCACAGTAAACTGTAAAATACCTTGGGATCATTTTTGATGGAAAAATGAAATTCACCAAACATATAGAGGAGGCCGTGAGGAAGGCTGAGGACAGAACGTCGTTACTTCGAAAAATTATGCCTAACGTGGGGGGCCCCGGTCTGCAGAAGAGGAGAATCCTATCGGAAACAATACACTTGGTGCTCTTATACGGGGCACCGGTATGGTATGAGGTATTACAAATGAGGAAGTATCGGGTAATGTTAATAAAAGCACAAAGGAAACCACTAATAAAAGTGTATAGCGCATACAGGACTGCATCGACAATATCGCTCTAAGCGATTACCGGTGTAGTTCCGGTAGACATACTAGCCGAAGAAAGGGCCGCCAGGATATACACGGCAGGGGAAATGGGGAAGAATAATCAGTCAGAGAGGAAGAGAGTAATGAAAGCATCGAAAGGTGGCAACGACAATGGGTACTGGAGCGAAGTTAGGCCGCTTGGACCCGGACTCTGATCCCTGAAGTGGGGAAATGGTATAGGTGCGTTCACATGGATCGTTCAGGGCATATACTTATGGAATAAGGAAAACCAGGGACGATCTGTGTCCCGTTTGTGCAGTGATAGAAGACGCGGAACACGCGGTTTTTCGCTGTGTCCAGTATCAAGAAGAGAGAAGTCAGATGGAGAAGGGTCTAGGTATGGCATTGGGTGAACCTAGCGTGATCTTCGAGAAGGTAATGCTCCATAAGAAGTTGTTTGAAGTATTTTTAGGGGGGGTAACAATCTAATGAAGAAAAAAGAAGCTAGAGATAGGGCTATGAATGGAACCAACCAAGAAAAAGCTGGCGTCACCTGATGTTATGTTCGCTGAGAACGGTTCCGGGGGCGCTAGTAGGAGAAGAGATGAGGGTTTCAGCTGGCAGGCAGTCAAAAGCGGCCCTCCACCTTCCTAGGTGCTGGGTTTTAAACGCGATTGGCCAAATACGCAACTCTTCCCAGGCGTCTTTCGAAAAAAAAAATTGCCAGATACCTAGATGAATTTATTATCAATCAATTACTCCAGTCTAAACATCATTTATCATTAAACCGGGTTTGGGTGTTTGTTACAACCCTCCCTTAGTAATTAGTTGATACATATTATTGGTCAGCAGTCATATTGTTCATTCCCCGCAACATAATTAATACTTTTGCTTCCCCAAATGGATGCACTTTAATATCTAGCACGTGTGCGAGATGGAGGGGAAGAAAAGTTATTTAACAGAGATATAAGTTGCTTCTGTGTAAAATAGTACATATTTTTACTTCTTTTACCTCCCCGAATAGTAAAAAGGCGCCGACAAGAAGATCCAACTCCAGGAAAAAAGACGCAAGTGATAATCTGCTTCTTGGTTGTCAGTTTTTAATTTTCTATCATCAAGTTAATTCTATATACAGTCTACTTAATTCCAGCCAAAGCACAAATCATTTTTTACTTTTTCGTTCTGTGGTTTTTTAGTTCACTTGTTCCAAAGATATCCAGTTATCCAATTTACCTCTAGTTGCGTTATAACGAAGCTCCACAGCTTTTTCTCCTGTTCTAATTATTTAAAAAAAAGTCCAATCCAACTGGAAAAATTTCACACTCGTGTGAAAACGTCACTTTCCGCACTTGTAACGTCATAATATTGACACAAAAGTAAACCTAAAATCCATTGATTTGTAACTGGATGACATTTTCACAGGAAAAGATACACAATGAAGTGACGCCAAATAAGCGTTTTGTGATGAAGTATCAAACAAATTAAATTCTCGTAATGTAGAATCATACTCATTGTGAAGTAGTGACTAACTGGACCTCTGCTAAGAAAGACTTACATATACAGTGTGGAAACCACTTATGGAATAAAATTCTTCATGTCATTATTTTAGAAAATTATAAAAAATGCCAAGACACGTCAACTTTTGAATTGAGTTGTGCGTTATGTAGACATAAATTTCAATGTACAGGGTTACACCCTGTATATTTGCATATTTTTGAAATCCTCTTAATGAACCGATTCCAACAAACTAAATAATGTATGGTCAATTATGAATTATACAGGGTGAAATTATTATTTTTACAGTTATTAAACACATATATACATAAAATAGCTGATGTATATTTGATTTTAATACATTAAAATAAATGCTCAAAATGTTCTCCACCTAGTTGTTGGCAATAGCACAGTCTCCTATAGAACTCCTCCTTCACTTTGTTTAAAGTTTGAGGTGAAATATTCCGTATTTCTGTAGTTATCCTGTCTTTGAGGTCTACAATGCTAGTTGGTTGTGTTGCATATACTTTGTTCTTGAGATAACCCCACAGAAAAAAATCTAACGGCGTAAGGTCTGGCGATATAGCTGGCCACTCAATAGTACTTCTTCGTCCAATCCATTTATTGGGGAAGATTTCATCTAAATAAGTTCTTACCATCAAAGCATAATGGGGTGTTGCCCCATCTTGCTTTTCATTCGGTAAGCTAGGATCTATTGCGTTGGGATATAAGTTTGCCAACGCAGGAATAACTTAATTTCTAAGCATCTTTAAATATTTTTCAGCTGTCAAATTTCCATCTATAAATATAGGACCAATAATATGGTCGCCTATGATACCGGCCCAAACGTTCACCTTTTCAAGGTACTGAGTATGTGTCTCACGCATCCAATTAGGATTCTCTGCTGACCAATATCTACAGTTCTGTCGGTTTACCTCTCCATTCAATGTGAATGTTGATTTGTCAGAAAAAAGAATGATACCAAGAGCTATCTCATTTCTGTTCAGCTTATTCATCAATCTTTCGCAGAAATCCATTCTAGGATCGTCTTCTGTTAACTCCTGCACAAAAGTTAATTTGTAGGGATGAAGTTTTTATTCATGAAGACATCTTAGAACAGTTGTATGACTAACATTATTTTCACGGGCAATTTGACGTGTACTTGAAGTTGGATTCTCTTCGACACTTAACAAAATGTCCACTTTCACATCATCTTCAACGAAGTGTGGTTTTTTTTTCAATGGTTTGACATGTCCAAGTTCTCTGAATTGTGCATGAATTTTAGACACAGTACTTTGTGAAATATTAGGCAATTCGGGATACCTGTGATTAAATAAGTTTGCCACTTCAACTTGACTTCTGCAGTTATCCCCGTACCCGATCATCTTTAAAATCTCAATTCGGTGAGTCTCAGTTAAATATTTTTCATTGTTATGTCGACAAGGAAAGAGTGTTTGACAAAGATTTTACTTTTTCAGTATAAACTGTCAACACATCAACAACTGACAGAATAGAAAACAATCCACATTATTTACCGATTTTGTTAATTATTGGCGTTTTTAGGCAATTTTTGGGTATTTATGATAAAATTCATGGGCGTAGCAGGTTTTGTTTAATATACAAATACGTCTAATAATTAGTTAGTTTAGATTTTTGATAAATCCATATTTAGCTAATTTAAAAAAGTACCAATATTTCAAGTGTAATAAATTATTAATTTTAAAATTTCACCTTGTATAATTCATAATTGACCATACATTATTTAGTTTTGTTGGAATCGGTTCATTAAGAGCATTTCAAAAATATGCAAATATACAAGGTGTTTCATTAAAAAAAAAACACCGACTATGGCATACTTGCGTGAATCACCCTGTACATTTAAATTTATTTCCACATAATGCACAACTCAATTCAAAAGTTGACGTGACTCGGCATTTTCTAAAATAATGACATAAAGACTTTTATTCCATAAGTGGTTTCCACACTGTATATGCATCTTGTGAAGACGGAAAGTAAGAACAAACCTAATCAAGGCTTCATTCAGTTATGAACTGATGGTGATATTTTTGTAGATGAGAAATCAAATTCTTCACAAGCTATTGCGTATATAATCGTACCTAATATTACACGCAGATTAACAGTTTGGCTGTTTCCAATTCATCTCCGGTATACCTAAACTCCAACCAAATTGGCACCTAAAATAAATATTTTTTTTTATTGGTGAACCATTTTACCTATTTAAAGCACGCCTCAGCGTGTTTAAATCGAACTTTTTAGCACGCGCGTGTTTTAAAGTTACCGTGGCAACAGCAACAACTCGAGAAACGAAGTCTAAATCTATGGTCTAAATCATGTCTAAATGTCAATTTTTTTATTATTGATCTGACAGGAGTAGTTTGTAACGTCAAAACTTTTATTCGAACGATATTTAACAATGTCAAATTTATAAATTAAAATGGAAAGTGCCGTTGGTATTGTTTGAAATATTAATATTTCCATTTTTCAAATCTTAGGAAATGGTATTTAAATTAATACTATTGACATTCACAGAACTCAAAAAGGTTGAACTTCCATCAAAATACAAATTAGTTTATGTTTTTCTCATTTCTATGACAACGCAAGGTGTACATCATATACGTCACGAATTCAACCATTTGACATTTAGTTGACGTTTCCATCTATGATTTCCATTTCTTGTTGTTCTAGTAGTTATAGACCGCTATTTATAATTTCAAAGTGCACCAATAAAAAAAAATATCGTAAAGTATTCGTGGATAACTGGTCTTTAAAACACTTGCTCTATAACGAGCACTCCGGCTTCGCCGTCGTGCTCCAAAAATCGCGCGTGTTTTAAAGACCTTAATATCCACTTATACTTTAATATACTATTAAATTCAGAACCTTCATCTTAATCCATCATGATATTGATATTTTAAATTTTAATGATTTTGAATAATAAACATATGAAATTATTTTTAAGCGCTCTTGCTATGTATAAGTTATTATTATTTCATATTTCAAACTTTTTAGCTGGATATTATCCATTAAACATGATTATGATACTAACCATACTAATTAATGGGATATGGTTCATTCAATAGCCTCTTTGGTGTGCGTCATCGATTGTTAATGTCCTTCTTACACATTACGTAGAAAGAAATTGAAAAAAGGCAGGTCTGTGATTAATCCTAATCAAAATATCACATTAATGAACCGTTTAAATGTATTACAAACGTAAACCCTAATCTTTGACTTACAAAAATTTTATTGGTTCATTTAGATTACGCGCAAGCGCAATCTATTAATGTGATTAATATGAAGGCGTTCCTTTCGTAGAGGCAATGTGTCTTACGTCTTTTTCTAATGTCCCTCTGACAGTTCTCGTAAGATCAGTACTTTGTTGTTTACGGTCAATTATTATTTATGAAAAGTGAATATTAATATAATGGTTATATATATGTTACGTACCAAGCCCGATATTGTACAGAGCGATCTTGTTCTAAATCCAGAAGGGGAAGTAGAAGCAAATTTTGACTTGGTACAAAATGACCTGTACGAAGCGGACTTGGTACAAAATCGCTTGTACAGAGCCTGGCTCCGTAATATCGGGCTTGAAACGTAACATATATAAATAATACAAAAATATGCATAGATACACGGAAAAATATTAATTTCATAGCCTTCTCGAATTTGGCTGAATACTATCCTGATTATTTTATTTATCAAATTTAATGTTAGCTATAAAAATAAACGACATACCCAAAACCCGGATATACGTCACAAACGATTACGCATACCAAGAAGGCTATTGAATGTACCATACATAAAATTTTTATTCCCTGCAACACACCAAGTATAGACAACTCATCTTACACGTCAGGGAACTATTAGTTGCCTATAACTCAATAAGATTTAAATATTTTGAATACCTGTTGCTTTCACTGTTGATCTTTCTACCGTTCCTCTTAGTTTCAATGCCATTCTCTGTGGCGTATCAAAGAAATTATTTGTTCGTCAATTTCTAGTTGTTAATTATAACAATATTTTCGAAAAAATTATTGACGCAAGGCTACGAATAAAATCAAAGATAAAAAATACAATAAAATTGCGATTTGTCATTTATTATTTTTAAGCTGTATATGTATGTATAAATAATTTTTATACTGAGGATTGTTGATTTTATATAATATTATCTTTTTTGTGGAATAGGGTGATCAACTAAAAATAGATTCTTCTTTTCTCGCCTATCCTCTTTCATTTTTGGCATAGATAATATTGCTTTTTAAGTTATCATCACCATTTTACCACCTGTGCTGCGATTTGTTTGTAAATGTTTTCGTGAATTTTAATTTCGTATCCGTTGCAGATAAATTTGGGTACACAATAATAATAATAATAATAATAATAATAATAGCCTTTATTGCCCAACAGATTTATATAAATCCCTTTACAGAGCAAAAACAATGATTATATATAATAACAGAAGAAACCTTTAATTTAATTAAGAATAGAAGAAATAATAAATCAAAAAAAGAAAAACACATTTCACATAGTTGTATAACGTTCAGTAGCACAAGCTTTAATAACCTTAAAATTATCTATAAAAATGTCGCATGTGTTGCACAATAAATTAAAATTATGACACATAACATTAATTGGTGAATGAAGTAAAACATTTGTTCGAGACCAATCACAATAGAAAGGTAGATGTTGTCTATTGTAGAACTGTGGTACATTAAAATTAATTCTATATATCAAGTCTGAACAATCGATTAAATTGTGCAAACACCCATATAAACAGGATAATGATTTACAAATTCTACGAAATTCAAGACTTTCAAAATTAAAAATATCTAACAAAATCTGATAATCAGAGCCTCTCTGTGGATAAATGCCACTAACCTTTAAAACTAAATATTTTAAAAACCTTTTCTGAACCGCCTCAACCTTGCTGATATGAACATTGTAATAGGGATACCATACAACAGAGCAATATTCTAGCTTAGAGCGTATGTACGAAAAATATAACATTTTTAAACTACAAATATCCTTATCCACGGCAGTTTCTAATCACAAATCCATACAATTTCGATGCTTCGGCAACCTTAGAATTAACATGTTCAGTGAAAGTAAGTTTGGAATCGAATATCACTCCTAGATCTTTTACAGAAGTAAGACGAGATAACAAATTCCCATTAATGTTGTAGTAGAAGTGGATTGGGTTTAGTTTTTTAGTGTAGGTTACTACTTGGCATTTTGATATATTTAATGTCAGTTTATTCTGTAAGCACCATTCGGATACTCTATCCAAATTGGATTGAAGTGTTAAGGAGCTGTCTATGGATGTTATGGGAAGAAAAATTTTTAAATCATCTGCAAACATGAGTCTACCCGAATCCAAGTGTACTTCCAGGTCATTAATAAATAAAAGGAACAACAATGGTCCAAGGTTTGAGCCTTGCGGTACACCTGACTCACTAATATATTTATTTGAAGAGTGACCATTATAAAAGACAAATTGATACCTGTTATGAAGGTAAGATTGACAGAACTTCAACAAAGCGGAAGAGAAACCAAACCGATTCAGCTTTTCGATTAAAATCCCATGATCCATTCTGTCAAAGGCCTTTGAAAAATCAGTGTAAATTACGTCTATTTGTTTACCGGCATCCATTATTGGAACTTTAGTTCTTTACGCCAGGTTATGTTTGAGCGACCAGGGGTCGCGACGCAAAAGATCTGACCGTTACGCGTTACGTTACGCTGCGTTATGTTACATTGCTTCGTTATGTGCCTTGCTTTTGCGTGCTTGTGCCTCCTTAGTCTCTCTCTCGTTTACGAAGCAGCGATTCATAATAATAAATATGCTCATACCCGGATTCGAACCCGGGCCGCCCTCGTGCAATGCGAGCATTCTAACCACTGAACCACCGATGCTATATTGAAATTCTATGCAAAGCTGGTATTCGCAGTGCTAGTGATCTACTTGAATTTGTTCGGATAAATTTTTACCATTATTTCCATAATTTTTTTTGCGCGATTAAGGGGTCTAGCTACTTTTCGAAATACAGGGTGTTGAAATTTTGAAAACTTGAATGTTTTAATTCGATAACTTTAAAATGGATTGATAAATTGATTTGACATTTGGCAGGTAGTTTTTAAATGTAAAAGGGCATATTTTGAAAGAAATTGTAGTTTGTGCAACTAGTGTGGATATGATGGCCATATCGCACGAGTACGAAGATGAAGCACGACGCCGTAGGCGGAGTGCTCAATCGTTCAAGTGCGATATGGACAATCCACACGAGTCGAGCAGCATATTTTTTCTACGACCCACTTAGGAAAAAATCTAGAAAATAAAAATTTCTGTAATATAACTTCAAATTAAAAATTTAACAATTCAATTTTATGTTTCCACTAATTTTGTGGTAAACGAATGTCCAATTTGTATAATGCTACGGTTTCCTTTTTTAAATATACGATGCTGTTATAAGTAGATGTTGCCAGTCGGACTCCCTCATGGAGGGTACCGTACCATTATCTATAATAATGAATATTCTGCTAAATATTTCAAACGTCTACCTGTTGTCGTTATTAATATCAAGCAGAATGATTATTTCAAAATAAAATTAACAATAAAAAAAATTCCTCGCGGGGAATCGAACCCGGGTCTACCGCGTGAGAGTCTGGTGTGCTTACTACTCAACCACCAAAGAATATGCAAATTGTTTATCTATAACGTCAGATGTATTACATAATTTTTGCTTAAAAGGAACTAAAGTTCCTACCGTGTGTCCCGCGACACGTTCTACCTTTTTTCTGATATTTCTTGGGCTATAAGAAGTAAGTTGGTCTCAGTTGACCTCTTGTTGAGGAACCCATGTTGTGCAGGTGAGATAAGGCCACGAATGGATGGATATAAACGATTATAAACCACCATCTCAAAAAGTTTTGAAAAATTGGACAGAATGGATATTGGGCGATAATTATTAATTAGAGACTTGTCACCTGATTTAAAAACTGGAACAACCCTAGCTTCCTTCCATTGATCAGGGAAAGTGGAAGATTCTAATGCCAAATTAAATAATATTTTCAATGGACTAGCCAATAGAGAAATGCAGTCCTTTACGAAAAATGACGGAATATCATCTGATCCAGAAGTCATCTTATTTTTCAATTTTTTAGCAGCTTCAACAATTTCACTCTCTGTAATATCCCTGATGTTGATGATGTCCCCATAAAACTGCGACTCATATAGGTCAACTAAATCAGCTCGTGGTACTGATGATGGCACAAACACATTTTCAAAAAACTGACTAAATTTATCAACTATATCCTGTGGCATTGAGTAGGTTTCATTATCTAAAGACATAATGCCAGGTATGCGTGATGTTCTATTTTTCGCGTTGATGTAGGACCAAAACTGCCTTGGGTCGGCAGCAATATTATTTTGAATGTTACTAATATAGGATTGATAAGCACGTCTCACTTGTTGTTTAGTTTGTGACCGAAGATCCTTAAACTGTTGCAGAAAGCGCTCATTACGTGTTCTCCTAAATTTTTTGAGATACTTTTCTTTTTCTTTTATGTTACTGATAATAGAACTGTTAAACCAAGGAGGGAAATTACGTTTAAAGTGTTTAAAGGTAGGGATAAAACAGTCAAACACTGAATATAGAGTATTGTAAAAATTAGATACTGCTTGATTTATATTGTTAAAGTCTAATAAAAACTCAAAATATTGCTATTCCATATTGAAACGTGAACAACTCAATAAACAATGGATAATATCATATTTGCCATCTGGATGGCGTAAATGGCGGCCATTGATCATTTAGAAAAGGTAAATAGAATAATTATAATTAATATGGAAGTTTAAAATTTAACCAAGTACCCTATTGTTATTTTTACATGTATACTGGGTTGTTCCGATTGAAAATTTAGTATGAGTAAATAGTTATGGCATTGTATTCAAATAATGGTTACACTGATCTTATGATTTTTGTCTAGGTAAGGATTCTTTCGTAGAATTCTGCCAAACTAATAATGATGGAGGTGGCTTATTGATAACATGTTTTACTAAAATATGACATTTTTACAGGAAACTGTAATCACGTAAATAAGTAATAAGACGATGTTTATGAAAATGGCCATTTGAATGCTACGCCTATGAGCACTACTACTTTCGAGCATTCGTATGGGTATAGAAGTGACCGACGTGTTCGTTAGCAATGCAAGAGTTTGGTCTGTGATGGTAGGGGAAAATGGGAATTCAAATGCACACTCTCTCAATTCTGTTGTGTCAGAAAGTAAACTAAAAAGTCGACGCGAAAAGGTAGACAATATTATTTAGCTGCAATGTCGTTGATATAAAAGTTTTTTAACCAGTGCCAATAGTGCCGTTAATATGTGTAGCTTAACTAGTTGAATTGGCACGTCTGAAAATAGTTATGTAGTTTGTGTGTTGCTTTTTTTGTGTACCTGTGTAGTTTCTTACCTACCTGTCTCTTTAATTATGAAGACTGATGGGATATTGTTTTTGTTGCTTATTCCTGGGATAGTTTTTCTTCAGGTATAGTACACATTCTATTTGAAAATCCATGTAACATTTTTGTCCTTGCAAAAAATTATATTGGTAAATTTTATACCTACTTACTTATTTTTACTATATTTCACCTTTAACATTTGTAAAGGTAGGATACATATTTGTTTATGTCTTAAACCTATTATAAATTATTATTTTCACGCATGTTACAAAGAAATATGTTGAATATTTTGTGAGTGTACTCAAAAAATATTCTGAATTGTTGGCACACAATTTGAAGTTAGTTTATATACGAGGGTGATATACGAGGGGTAATATAGATACTTTGACATTAGCCAGTCTTTATTCATTATTGGTATTTACAAGCTTGTTTAATATTATACTTTATCAATAATACTTAAAAGGTCGATTTTTAAACTGCTTATGGTTACTAGGTAAATATGTCAACATAAAAGTATTAGGTACATAGAAACAATATTAAAAATCAAACTAGGTTTTAACAACAAATTCAATTTAATTGCAATTGCCAGCACGCATGTACTTCTGTGTTAAACTTAACCACAAATTTGAGTGAAGAAGTGAAATTCGTATGCAACGTAATATTCCGAAAAATCATTCATAGGTATCTTAAAATGTTGATTGATTTGATTTGATCATCCATTCAAGGTTTCAAGTCCTTGGTACTTCTTCTCACCTTTCTGTGTTCTTAGTTGTACAACTGTTTAAGTAAGTAGACCTCGAAATAGACTTATCAAGCTTAACTTATATCAGGCTTAACTGAAGGTCCATCTCCTGGACGCACTAGTTTCAGAAGTAAATGCCTCAGATCCATGGATAATTCTGTGCCATTCTTTATTTGACCCCTAAAAAGAAACGGAGACAGACTGCATCTTAGATTGTTACATTTTCCTATTTTCAAAGGTTGGTGTGAAAATTATTTATTGCCGAATATACCTACCGCAAAAAAATATAAATGTGATGGACAGTGCAACTTATCATAGCAATTGAATAGTGTTAAAAAATGACTATTTTTTCGCCTATTATTCCATTGTGGATATTGTACCTATGTGGGATTCACGCATCCAACAAGAATTGCTCCTAATATCATTAGAATCTCAATTCGTTCTTTTTCGGATATACGATCCATTGGGACTTTCAATAAAAACCAACTAGGTATACTAACGTGATTGTAGCAGTCATTTATTATTTTAACGGCGGAGATAATGTAAATTAAGCTACAAAAAATATACAGGGTAAACCATTTGAAACAACAAAGTTCATTTTTATTCCCGAAGGGAGAGATCTGACAACAGTGTTAATACATTCATAATATCGGCCATATCACCACAAAATCCTTGCACACCAATATCCTCGCCAATATCTCTAAAAACGTGCGATCCGTTTTCGAGATAATTGAGGCGCTCCATACTTAAACCTAACTCTGTATAACATGAATGTTATTTAATAAAAGCCTATTTCTGCTTTAATATTTGTGTGCTTAGCCTAATGTCTTTATCTGTACCATTTTCGATTGTGTACTTCATTTTTCTGAATAAAAGTTCTGTCAGTTCAGTACTTACTTATATATTGGCGACGACGTTAGAATAAGGCTACTTTGACTATTTCAGGTTTGGTAATGTAAACAAGGCACTTCTACATAGGCTGGTGTTTATGGCAGAAATTGAAAAAATCACACTTTTCATTTTATTATTGTAAATTTGATTTTTATATTCCTCGAAAATGCTTTTTCTCAACATAGTGCCGAGTCTAGCGTTAACCTTTCTACGCTAATTATTGTGGAATTATTATGTATTATATTTCGATAAGAAATCGTTAGTCGTAAACAAACTTATGTTTATCGCAAACAAGCACAATTATCATTATCACTAATAATTATACTGCTATGAAATGCGGAAAAGTTAATAGACACAATAATGTACGAAATTGTTTGGTTAAACAAATTGTCATAGTACAAAATTTTATCAAAAATAAATATTAGGAAAGGTCTGCTAGTAGTTCATTATGTAATATCGAGAGTAGACTGTTTCAAAAATATCAATTATCTTGAACTTGACGAAAATTAAATCTAAGTTTGAGTTGTAAATAACATGGAAGCAAAATTGTCATGGTCTTTGGAATTTTATAACTCACGTAGGAAGGAATACTTCGGAATGAAAGATTTATTTTTGTACGAAATATGACGCTCTACAAAAAAAGGCATTTATAACTTTATGATATTTCTCTTCATTTCAAAGTTATTCAAGGTTAAAGTTAAATTAGAAATAAATTTTTCCATTTATTTCAATTTTTTGACGCTACAATCAAGATTATGAAAAAAAATGTATGAGATATTTTTTGATAGATAGATAGATAGATAGATATATTTATTCCACAAAATCACAATATAAAGTACAAAGCATGTAAAAATTCAATAAAATACACAGTGATTTTAGCCTAAGCGTTGGAAACAACAAAAAAAAGAGAAAAAAAAGTTTTAGTTGAAATTTGTCAGAAAAAATTCTGAGATATTATAAAAAACATACTGATGTAGTAGTTGTTTAATTTTTCTTTTAAATTTTTTGTTTGTAAGATTTTTCAAATCTGAAGGTAAATCGTTAGGTATATACTTTAATACCTGAATATAAAGGGCCATTTCGAGTGCGACTA
>CAJUYH010006129.1:0-21025 GCA_910591685.1 Galerucella tenella
CGTGAAACTTTAGTGTTTGGATCCTAAAAACCAGAGGATCTGAACATATTCTATTCGCGAGCAATAGCTATCACCCATTCGGATGAATTGCACACATCAGCCGCAACTGATGTTGGGGACAACCACAGACATATGTTTTTTATATGTCTGTGGGGACAACCAAAATGTAAACAAGACTTGTCTATTTTTGGTACGTCATTTCGAACGACGAATCTTTCATAAGGATTCAATCTATTTGTAAAAGTTTGCATCGATCATATGCGTACGATGTCATTTTTGAAAGGGATCGATTTATTTGTAATAATTTCTATATCAGGGGAACATGAAACAATTTTTGAAAGGGATACATTTATTTGTGAAAAAAAAATTCTTAACCATGGACGTACAATAAAATTTTTGAGAAAAGTGTTTCTACTATTCCTATCGAAAAAAAAACATGACTGTTCATTTTAATTGAAAACTCGGGGGTGAACTTTAACAATATTACTTATTCGAAAGTCTTTTTTTTCAGATATTCATTTCTTTTTACTTTGAAGATAAGCGACCACTTTTGGGATCTTCGTTTGCTCTCGCCTCTACTTATTTAACGTATGCTCTGATGCCAAATAGGCTCAAAGACGCCCTCTTGTCCGGCGTTATTTTAGCAGCTACAGAAATAATTTTATTGATATATGTAGGGAATGTGTTAGGAACTACAGAAGTAAGTTTTTTTCCAAATCTTCCACTATATGCTTAAATCTATTATTGGGAATTAGGCTCAAACATTTTCAGGTTATTGATAAAATCTGTGCTATTTTCTTGATATGACGCAGCTTATTCATTAATGGCAGTTAACTATCGAATTCAATCTTTATTGTATATAGACGAATGAAATGATTCACAACAAAAACAGTTACAACTATATTAGATACAGTGTGGAAACCACCTATATAGAATAAAATTCTTTATGTCATTATTTTAAAAAATTATAAAAAATGCTAAGACACGTCAACTTTGGAATTGAGTTGTGCGTTATGTAAACATACATTTAAATGTAAAGGGTGATTCACGCCAGTATGCCATAGCCAGTGTTGTTTTTTCAATGGAGCACCCTGTAAATTTGCATATTTTTGAAATCCTCCTAATGAACCGATTCCAACAAACTAAATAATGTATGGTCAATTATAAATTATACAGGGTGAAATTTAAAAATTAATAATTCATTACACTTGAAATATTGGTACATTTTTAAACTAGCTAAATATGGATTTATCAAAAATCTACACTAAATAATTATTAGACGTATTTGTATATTAAACAAAACCTGCTACGCCCATGGAATTTATCATAAATACCTAAAAATTGCCTAAAAACGCCAATAATTAGACAAAATCGGTAAATAATGTGGATTGTTTTAAACCGGTAAATAATGTGGATTGCTTTCTATTCTGTCAGTTGTTGATGTGTTAGTTTATACTGAAAAAGTAAAATCTTTGTCAAACACTCTTTCCTTGTTGACATAACAATGAAATATTTAACTGAGACTCACCGAATTGAGATTTTAATGATGATGGGGTACGCGGATAACTGCAGAAGTCAAGTTGAAGTGGCAAACTTATTTAATCACAGGTATCCTGAATTGCCTAATATTTCACAAAGTACTGTGTCTAGAATTCATGCACAATTCAGAGAACTTCGACATGTCAAACCATTGCAAAGAAAACCACACTTCGTTGAAGATTATGTGGAAGTATATATTTTGTTAAGTGTCGAAGAAAATCCAGCTTCAAGTACACGTCAAATTTCCCGTGAAAATAATGTTAGTCATACAACTGTTCTAAGATGTCTCCATAAAAAAAAACTTAGTCCCTAAAAATTAACTTTTGTGCAGGAGTTAACAGAAGACCATCCAGAACGTAGAAGGGATTTCTGCGAAATATTGATGAATAAGCTGAACAGAAATAAGATAGCTCTTAGTACCATTCTTTTTTCTGACTAATCAACATTCACATTGAATGGAGAGGTAAGCCGACAGAACTGTAGATATTGGTCAGCAGAGAATCCTAATTGGATGCGTGAGACACATACTCAGTACCCTCAAAAGGTGAACGTTTGGGCCGGTATCATAGGCGACCATATTATTGGTTCCATTTATAGATGGAAATTTGACAGCTGAAAAATATTTAAATATGCTTAGAAATAAAGTTATTACTGCGTTGGCAAGCTTATATCCCAACGAAATAGATCCTAGCTTACCGAATGAAAATGTTTGGTTCCAGCAAGAAGGGGCAACACCCCATTATGCTTTAATGGTAGGAACCTATTTAGATGAAATCTTCCCCAATAAATGGATTGGACGAAGAGCTACTATTGAGTGGCCAGCTAGATCGCCAGACCTTACGCCTTTAGATTTTTTCTGTGGGGTTATCTCAAGAACAAAGTATATGCAACACAACCAACTAGCATTGTAGACCTCAAATACAGGATAACTACAGAAATACGGAATATTTCACCTCAAACTGTAAACAAGGTTAAGGAGGAGTTTCATAGGAGACTGTGCTATTGCCAACAACTAGAAGGAAAACATCTTGAGCATTTATTTGAATGTATTAAAATCAAACACACCAGGTATTTTATGTATGTGTTTAATAACTGTAAAAATAAAAATTTCACTCTGTATAATTCATAATTGACCATACATTATTTAGTTTGTTGGAATCGGTTTATTAAGAGGATTTCAAAAATATGCAAATATACAGGGTGTTTCATAAAAAAAAACACCGACTATGGCATACTTGCGTGAATCACCCTGTACATTTACATATATGTTTACATAATGCACAATTCAAAAGTTGGCGTGTCTCGGCATTTTTGATAATTTTCTAAAATAATGACTTAAAGAATTTTATTCCATAAGTGGTTTCCACACTGTATAATTCAGATAATAGGGTAATTCCACGTCCAATGGACCAATTGTTGGAATCGACCCCTTCAGATTTGGGCGATTTTTGGTCAGAGGTTTTCTTTCATCTTATAACGTTCTGAAAAAGGTTTCACCACTTTTCCAGTTTTTTAAACTTCTTAAATGCCTCGAAAGTTATTGCAATTCAAAAAATCACTTAGTATCAGTTTCAAGGATAAGGCTATGAAAAAAAATGTGGACCTTGGAATTATTAAGAATTGTCAAATTTGACGATCGTGAATAAGTTTTTGGCTCAAATTTCTTTGTATACAAGCTTGTCCTGATTGTAAGAGATCCTGATTTTGGAACTCTCCTAAAAATTTGAATGTTGGAATTTGAAAAAATAATTTTGTAATTTAGTAATAATCTAGTAGGTATACAAAAAAATTTGAGACCAAAATCTATTGTCGATCGTCAGTGTTGGCAGTTTTTAAGAATTGAAAATTTCACAAACTCGAGATTCACAAAAAAATTCCGGAAGTAACTTCCCCCACTTTTTTATTTAACATATTCTGCGTCAACCACTTAGGGCTATTGGCAGTCCAGCAGTTACAAGGGCACAGGATAACAGTAAAATTTGAAATTGTTCATGTTCATAGTCTTTAGAAAACTCAAGAAATCGTTAATTTGGTCTCTGAGAGCTAACTGTAATGTGTTGGGGATCCTATGTTGTCTTCGCTGGTTTGCAAACTGGGGACATTCTAAAAATAAAAATAACGTGTTTGAGGGACATATTTTCATTACATTGGGCACATTGAGGCGGGTCTTTTTTACTTCTCATGTATTTGTGCGTTAGGGCTGTGTGTAAAATCCTTAATTGGGTAGCTTTAATTTGTTAAGATCTTGACGTGGGTAGGGTAGGAGTTTCTCTCACATTTGTGACTATTTCATGCATTTTTTTATGGATCTCAAGGCTCCATATATGTTGCCAATTATCCATACCAAATTCCAGTTACCTTGTGATCTTGGTGAGGTGTCAGCTCTAATTTTGGGATATGACCACGATACACTTACCACGGAGAAGGAATCATTGTGCGCGCGCATCGAGGCGTGTACTTAGTTCCAAAGGCTGGGCGAATGTTGATTGTCCCACTATTTTAACCGCTGTTGCCAGAAGTGCAGATTAATCGGTAAATTTTTCAGCTTCATAATGAAAACCAGTGTCATTATGAAACTGAAAATTGGCATTCAAGTAATAACTTATGGTATAGGAGTAGAAAAAGCTTATATTCACAATCATTTTTTTTTAATTTGTAGATTTTGACATCTTTTCCAGTTTTTTCAGGCAGTTTTGCAAACTGATTTTCCTATTAATTTCCCTCAATCGTATATACAAAACAGAAATAGCCTAATATTATAAAACAGTATCAAATATCATCAATGACATTAAATTAGTGGGTAATAAAATTCCAAATAAACGAGTCAACTCAAGTAAAATTGAAATTAAAACTAACACAGCGTGTATTGCATAAAAAATCCAATGAATCCAAAGACTTGTGGTGAGAGGTGGGTGTAAATTTCTGGTTCCCACGTGACGTAACTGCGCGGCTCGGACGCAATTTGAAGTAGAAATCAGCATACCGTGAGTAAGTGTTTCGTGGATATGACTACTGCTGACTGATTATTGACCTGAGATATCGGCGTCTTCGTTACCCTGTATACCGATATATTCCTATATACTATTTAAATAGTTCTTCGAGATATTTGAAACAAAAGCTCAAAAGACAGGAAAAATGGTGGTATTTTGGATTTTGCAAAACTTTTGAAAACATTCTGTTTCTTCTGCAGAACTTCGTTATAAGATGAAAGAAAACTCCTGTCGAAGACCAAATCTAAGCTATTTTTCGATTTGACATGAAATGACCCAACACGATAGCAGTTCAGCTTGCTTTTTCACAGAGAACAAACTACCTTAAATAGAGAATATTAATCAAATAGCTGCATATAATTCCAGCATCACTGGTATAGTTAAAATAATACCCATCTTGGTGTGCGTCATCGATTGTGACGTATATTTCTTTCCCATCCTGAGATATCGTGAAAAACAGGTAAATGGCGGGAGTTGATCTTCCAACGTTGAATGAAGGCTGGTGAAGTAAGTTGTGCTACATTTTTTCAATTATATAAGAATGTTTTGTTTGTTTTCAAGCGATGTTTCAGTAAATCAAAATAAAATATCAATGAAAACCGATATTTGCCCAGCAACAACAAATACAGTTTGAAATATATGAATTACGATTTAGGTCGCGCTGTATCAAACACCCAAACTCGGTTTAATGATAACTGTATTTCGTTTGTCCAGTGATAACTACTTATATGTTTCTCATTCTTATCATACCAAAAATGTCATTAAATCAAAGTTAACTTGTGGAAACATAACTAATGTATTCGCCGCCATTTTATGTCCAGTTTCAATTAAACACCAAATTATTTAATGACATTATCTTATGCTGTGTGGATATATTTACAACTAACATCATGATATTGACCTAGGTGAGGCGAAGTAAAGGAATGTAGCAATAATAAAAATATTGAAAGGCCTGGCGGAAAACATTCATAATAACATAACGAGAGTTAATGCGTGTGAAGTCATTTTTCGTTTACTAACAAAGAAGGCCTTCAATGTGTCTCATTGACATGATAATAATATTTTATATTGTACCCATATCACAATACATGGTCCTACACCAAAGTTTGAATGCTCAAGATTTCGATACCAGGTTGGATGGTTACAAGACATTGAAGCTGCTGTTTTCTTTACCCGTCAGCGATTGATTTCATGCATTGAATATGATAGACGACATTTCGAACAACGAGGGCGGTACTAATTACGTACCCAGTTATTCATTAACTGTTTCAATTGTTCGATTTATCACATTATTTTAAAACTCGTTCTCATTGCAAGTAGGGACAGCATAACATTAGTATGATAACAGTTTAAATTACTGCAGACCAATGTGAGATCTTTCCATTCAGGCTAAATTTAATAAACTCTGTTAACGCGAACCAGCCTTCTAGAAGTTGGAAGAACAAAACCCGCCATATACCTGTTTCTGATACCTGATATCTCAGGATAGAAAAAAGATATCGCCTTGCGGTTTGCAGTGTTTTATTAGTAATTTAGTCTACTTTTCAAAGACCTACTTGAATTTGTATGCTTCCATTTAAAATTGTTACGAGAAAACACAATATTGAAAAAAAAATTAAACAGTGCCCTCTAAGGAGCTTTTTCGTAAAAAGGTTCCCACTCTCGCCCACTCCTTATTTGAAGAGATAGACTCAAGATTGTGGAATTAAAAATATGCAGAATTTGTCGAGGAATCTGATTATAATATTCAATATGCTCCTTAAATACATTAATTTTGGAAAATTTTGCATTTTAAAATTTCAACTGTCAAATACGCTCTCTAGCGGTGGACCTACAACTCTGTAAATAATTTCCAGGTTTTTCTCGAGATCACTTTTGTTATAATCTTTTTTTCCCGAAGCTGTACTATAAACGGTTCCCGAGATATAGCCGAGAGCCATTCTTATTGGGACACCCGGAACAAGCATTTTGTGGATCAACACTATAATATGTTCCATTTAAAGTGAATTTCATTATATGTGAAATGACTTAAAATTTTAAGTTGGCTAAAAAAACGTACAAATTTAAACGGCAAATTAAGACATAAATATTTTTGAGTGTTTCCGTCCATTGTAAGCCGATTAAAGAACGAGAATCTCTTCAATATTCCAAGGAATCTTTCAAGTATAAGTTGCGGCGAAATAAGCGACAGATATCTTTTCTTTTCCGTTTCCATAGTATGGGATTAAAACTCATGAACAAATAGCAGTTAACATAAGTTAAACTTACTAGGTAATAAACGTGAATGACGATTTTATTTTGTAGGTAGTTAGCTGCCTGTTAATTTTCTTATGTACCAACGTTGCTGGAATTTGCACACATTACCCGAGAGAAGTTGCTCAACGAAAAGCTTTCTTGGAAACAAGGCAGTGTATCGAAGCAAGACTTAAAATCCAAAGAGAAAATCAGCAGCAGGTAAATCGTTGGTCCCTAAGACGCCCTGTATATTTTTCTTTATTCACAGTTTTCCATTCTGCTTTTCTCTTCTTTTTCTAGGAAAGATTGTTATTGTCAGTATTACCACGTCATGTTGCCATGGAGATGAAAGCTGATATTGCGGGACAACCCAAACAAGAGCAATTCCATAAAATTTATATACAAAAGCACGAAAACGTCAGGTAGGTCGATAAATAATGATTAATCGATATGCTTCATGCACTCTCAACAGGTCTTATTAACATCCTCAATATAGTTTTAACAGAATATTATCTCCATATATTGGTCAAACCAATCCTTTTGTGTTGTCAGATAGTATAATACCACAGATTATAAAGAGAACAGATACGAATCCCGGTAAAACATAAAACGATTTTCAGCTCCGTCGTCAACTCAGAATATAAAGTAGTAAGGAAGGAGCGTGTGCTACATCTCCCATAATAAATAAAAGAGACAAAGTCGGCCATTTTGGATAACCATTTTATGACTTATTGTTTGTTTGGTCGCTGTTTAAAAGTTGGTTTTTATGTTATATTTTGACAACTATTACTAACTCAGATGTTTTGGTTTATAATAGGATTTTCTAAGGTTAAGTTGGTTTTTCAGTAACGTTATTCAGTATAGTTTTTAAGACAATGGTTAGTTGTAGTGCTTGTGGACGTTCAAAGACTGCTAAAAACGACGCTTTGAAAATTACTTTTCATCGGTGAGTACATATTATTCTATAAAAATTATAATCTACAGATTTCAAAAAATACACATAGTTGTTCCTAACCTGAATTTTCACTTGACATGATATGACATGACATGGGCGTATCCTTTTGATGTTATTGTAAATAAAAAATTAAATTTAGTGTGAATAAAAATTTAAATGTACCTATGATTGTTTTTTACTTCCATTTTACCAACTTCAATGTCTATAATGCCATTAAAATAATGTTTCGATAAACTATAATTCACTCGTAAAAATGTTCAATTGAGTTATTGAAAATATTAACTCCATTTTATAGAAATAGTTTTATCCTAATTAAAATTGGGTACGGCGACACTGATATATTCTATTCTGCGGAGGCCATTTTGGATATCCATTCCGGTTAACTGTCCTTGGCGTAATGATCCTTCCTTACTAATTTATGTTCTAAGGTCCTTTAACTCGATATGGCCGCGATGTTGCCGGTTTAAAATATTTTCTGAATTTATTACCAAATTGCAGTGTTGACTCGGGGACAATAACAATTTCTAATGCCGGATCTAGTTTCCACTAAATCTTTAAAACTGCGCAATGAATTAAAACAATAATCATAATCGAATATATATTTATGTATTTATTAAATACATATATGTACATTCCTATGATTTGTTATAAATAGTCATTACTCTTGGGAGATTAATTAATAGATGCATTTTTAGATAACACAAATGATTAAAACTCAACCAAATTTTAAAGTACAATTGATTCTTAATTTATTTATTATCAAAGGGTATACAATATACACCTATGCATAATAAAAATTTGTAGCACCAAAGTTAATATCAAAAACTTCAAAATTTCTTTTATCATAGACCGGGATATTAAATAGACCAGGATATTAAATTAAATACTCTCATCCCTTGGAAATCGAGAGAACTTCATTTTTCTTTCCGAATAAAATTTATTTGGACAGTCTCTGTATGAACAATACACTCCGCCGTAATGTTTATCCATTTTATAAGAATAATAATCAATACCACTATATTTTTATAGTTAATATTACCACAACGCACAATCGACTAGTCGAATAACACAATTAATATCGCCGATTGAGCACCTTCAAACAATGAAGCAAACAAAAATGGCGTTATGAATTTTGAGAACAGATTACAAGTGATTTTAAGCATCTTTTGACGTTTTAATTATATTAGTTTAGGTTAGCCGTCACCGTTATTGTGCATGGTTGCCAAGGATGTGGTTTGTGAAAAAAGTATATATTTATGGTATGATTTATTTTTTATACATCATAATCTATTTAATTGTATAATTCTTTCAATGTTGATAAAATTGGTTTAAAACAAGTAGGTAATTATCAAATATTTGTATCTGTATAACTATCACACTTAAAAAAAATGCTTATAAAATATTTGACCCATGATCGTAAGTTGAAGGAAATATCATGCAAATTGACATCCCTGTTGTCAAATTTCGCGAAGCTCCCGAACGGAGTCGACATAAGACGATGGGCATTTAAATGGGTATGTTCACCCATCTCTCTCTCTTTTTACTGTTCTCTGTCAAGCTTTCGTATCTGTTCTCTTTATAATCTGTGCTCTAGGGCTAACGGCCGATTTCATAATGAATAACTGAAGTCCACTTTACCGAAAGGAGACTTTACACTAAAGTCCCCTTTAAAGTAGTTGTTGCCGTCGTTTTTGGTGTCTCCTTTCCATAAAGTATCTTCTAAGTAATTTTTAAAGTGTTGGTTAACCTGGAATTCATGAATTTTGACATGAAATAGAAAGATCTGTCATATTTGGCTCGTTTTTCCGTTCCTGTCTAAATAAATGAGGTTAAGTTTTGTTAAAAGTTGTGGCGTTTGTATTATTTGCGAAAACGATTTAAATGGAAAAAAAATGGAAATTTCAAAAAATTATAAGGAAGTTCGCTCTTCAAATTTTTATCGAGAAGAAGAAATGAAATTGATTCAAGAAATTGAAGAATTTAAGCATATCTTAGAATGCAAAACTACTAATAAAGTTAGTGATGCAGAAAAGGAATGTATCACAACTAAAACAATCTTTTTGTATGTATTTTATTTATTGTAGAATAGAAGCTTATATATAATGAAAATTGAATAACGGTTTGGTTCTGGTAAGCTTCGCGACCCTCGGAATTTTATGTTTTTTTTTTAGATTTATTTGGAAGCTTACCTTTAATGAAGCAGATTAGAACAAAAATTTCGTTGGATCATCCAGTAATTACTTCAAAAATCACGATTTCAATTAAAAAAATTGTAGGTGAATACTTTATAGCTGAGTACACATGACTCGAAAGTCAAGAAAACATATTTTCGTGCAACCGGACGCAAAACAAGCATTTTGCAGCCGCAACAGAGGCCGCAAAATGATATTTTGCGGCCGTTACCCAGAGTGACGGCCGACAAAAATTTTTACGGCCGTTCCCATAGTGACTGCCGGCAAACTGAACGCCACTACAGCATTTGACATTTCTGAAATATGACAATAACAATGTTTGAAGTTGCTGTAACATTTTTCATATTTCCGTTTAGATTTTTCGGGTATCAAATCAGAAAGTGCTGAGTCTATGAGATCTCTCAGCTCAGGAGGAGTGCAAGTAACTGAAATGACACTATCGCTATCGGACATCTTCACGACTTCACGAGAAATGTCAAATTGATTTTTATAATTCATCTCCATAGAAACATTGTGATATTGAGGTGTAATTTTCTCTATTCGCGTTGAAACGCTGTCTTTTCTAAAGAGACATAATGTTTATTGAAATTATGTAATTTTCACGGTTGCACGAAAAATATTGTGTATACTATGGCTGCGAAATGTTTTCGTGACCTCGAGATTATCTTGCCTCGGCCGGAGAAGCCTCGGCGATAATCTCTCTCTCGGAACGCGAAAAAGCATTTTGCGGCCTTAGTATACAAATAACTATTGTATTCTGTGTAAATATTAATTTATTAAAATCGCAGAGCGCTTTCGGCTATTAAGCCATCTTCAGTGCTTACCTGCAAGTAAGTAAAAAAGTTGGAAAATATAAAAGAAGTAGATAAAGAATTACTTACTCGTCAGGTAATTTATACAAGAAACTTTGACAACACATTAACGTCATAAATTAAAAAGTATATATCCTATATATAATGTTATTATGTTCTTGCGATTAATTTAAAATCCCTTCTTTTTTATTATCGGTTCGTGATATGACGAATATTTATATGCCTACTTATCGGGACGTTTCACGTTAATTTTCAACTAAAAGTCACAAAAGTATACATAATTCTTTGTTTTTACTCTAACGTCATAAAATATACGTACCAAGTTAGTACCTGTGGAACATACAATATTATGTCTAAGAAGTACATTTTCAATACATAACTTTTAGATCATAAAGATATAGTATATAATTGAAATAATACCCTTCTTGGCGTGCGTCATCGATTGTGACGTATATCCGGGTTTTCGGCATGTCGCTTATTTTATTTGCTATTTTGACATATAGCTAACCTTAAATTTGATAAATAAAATCATCAGGATCGTATTAAGCCAAAGCCGAAAATGCTATGAAATTAATAATTACCAGCTTCTTTTTCTCACTAAAAATACTTCAGAACTTTCAAAATGATGAGGTTTTTTCGTGTATCTAGGCATATTTTTGTATTATTTAGATAAATATAACAATAAGATTAATATTCACTTCTTATAAATAATAATTGACCGTAAGCAACAAAGTACACACCTGACAAGAACTGTCAGTGTGACAGTAGAAAAAGACGTAAGACACATTGCCGCTACGAAAGTTACGCCTTCATAGTATTTTAATCTCGCGATTGATAGGTTGCGCTGGCGCGTAATCTAAACATCAACCAATAAAATTCTTGTAAGTCAAAGATTAGGGTTAACGTTTGTAAAACATTCAAACGGTTCATTATTGTGATATTTTTATTAGAATTATTCACAGACCTGCCTTTTTTCCATTTCTTTACGTAATGTGATAGAAGGAGATTAACAATCTATGACGCACACCAAGAAGGGTATTATTTCAACTATAAATGAAATAATACCCATCTTGGTGTGCGTCATCGATTGTGACGTATATCCAGGTTTTCGGCATGTCGTCTATTTTATTTGCTATTTTGACATATAGCTAACCTTAAATTTAATAAAATCATCAGGATCGTATTCAGCCAAATTCGAAAAGGTTATGAAATCAATAATTACCAGCATCTTTTTCTAACTGAAAATATTTCAGAACTTTCAAAATACTGATGCTTTTTCGTATATCTAGGCATATTTTTGTATTATTTAGATAAATATAAAAATAAGATTAATATTCACTTCAAATAAATAATAATTGACCGTAAGCAAAAAGGACACACCTGACAAGAACTGTCAGTATGACAGTAGAAAAAGACGTAAGACACATTGCCGCTACAAAAGTAACTTCTTTATAGTATTTGGAGCTCCCGATTGATAGGTTGCACTGGCGCGTTATTTAAACATCAACCAATCAAATTTTTGTAAGTCAAAGATTGGGGTTAACGTTTCTAAAACATTCAAACGGTTCATTATTGTGATATTTTGATTATGATTAATCACAGACATGCCTTCTTTTCCATTTCTCCCTACGTAATGTGATAGGAGGAGATTAACAATCGATGACGCACACCAAGAAGGGTATTATTTCAACCATACATCGGTGTTATATGTGAAAAGATACATCTAAAATCTTGGTGCTATTTCTAAGCCGTAACGAGCTACGGAAAGGAAAGCTGGCAACATTGCCCATTCTCTGCTCTTTCTTAAATTTGTGACCATCCGATGTCAAGACAGAATTGTCAAAAATTGTCAAAAAAAAATGGCTGATTTTTGGTACTTTCGATTGCGGGTTTCTCTTTCAAAAGTGAATAATCCAAGATTTTTTTTCTATTAAAACGTTCTATAGCAATAGGGCTTTCTATAAAAAAAAATCGTTGCAAAATTCCGAGGTTCGCGAACCTTACCGGACCCAACGGTTTTGTTTTATTCTATTTTCGGTCATTGTATACAACACCCCTCAGTCCCCATATTATTTTGTCCAATCTTACGAGAGGAATCTACATGCAAACGTTGGAAATAACCCTTAACGTTCGAGATGCTTATAGGTACCATTTTTTGCGCGATCGTATTGAAATAAATTCCGAATAAAATAATTTAAATTCCTTCGAAATGAACGAAATGTCAAAACTGACATTTATGCTTCTCGATCAGTTCAATATTATATATTTTGCATTTTGGTGAAATTGTTTTCCTATTCATTACTTTTTGACGTCTGAACGGTAAGTAAATCACTTACCGACGTGTTAAACTTAGAAACCAGTAAACACAACCTACCGTCCTGACAACCGATTATGTGGATGAAGAAAATAGATCAATCGCGCAAAAAATTATGGCAATAATAGTAAAAATGTTTCCGAACAAATTCAAGTAGATCACCAGCACTGCGAATACCAGCTTTGCATAGAAGTTTAATATAGCATCGGTGGTTCAGTGGTAGAATGCTCGCCTTCCACGCGGGCGGCCCGGGTTCGATTCCCGGCCGAAGCATATGAATCGCTGCTTCGTAAACGAGAGAGAGACTCAGAAGAGAGCACACGCATGCACGCAAGCAAGGCACATAACGAAGCAACGTAACATAACCTAACGTAACGGTCAGATCTTTTGCGTCGCGACCCCCGGTCGCTCAAACATAACCTGACTTAAAGAACTAAAGTTCCAAAACATACAATAGTTCTTTGAAATAGAGTTTGGAGTCTTTCAGAAATTTGAGCACTTTTTAATGCTCGATTCATATTGGGTGGGATGTTGTAAACTGTGGTTCTAATACTTAAAATTGCACAATCCAACAGTATATGTTTCATGGTTGGAGGCACGTCACATATTATACACTGCTCTGGTGGTTATTTATTGAATAAATGCTGATATGTGATGGCTGAAAACAACCTGGTCTTTTCTGTTCTGTGGAAGTGTCAGTCTGGATTAGGGATTGCAAATTTACCGAATTTAAATTCACCGGTGATTTGGTAAATTATTTAAAAATTTACCGATATACATGTATTTACCGTTTTTTTTTTGACATTTGAAAAAACAAAGAAATAAGCCTTAAAATAAATAACCAAACTTTAATTCTTATCAAATAATAACAACAGAAAAGTAAAACTCTAGGTAAACTTGAAAAAAACAATATACTCAACTTGAAGACTAGTAACAGGCCCTAAAAAATTCAAAGTAGTAATTCAAATAAAAAAATTTCTACAGTTTCTTATTTTTTCAACGACTCTTTAGATTTCGTTTGTTTAATAAAAAAGGGCCCTGAGAAAACACAGCCTATCAATACTATTATCACTTAGCCGCGATCTAATCATAGTACAAATTGCTCCTGCAGCAGAAAAGGCTCTTTCGGACTCCACACTAATAGGCCGAGTTGTCATGAATGCTGCGAAAGCCATTTTCAAGTATTTTCTCTGAATTCCCTTCTTCCGAAAATATTTCATTTCTTTTTTCACACATTGATGAACACTGGTAGAAGTAACCTGCTGTCTTCTAATAAAATTGGAATTGTACTGCTTACATCAATTTTTTCACTTGTCGCTAGTTGAAATTTTTCTTTAATCGACAATGCAGCATTATCCGATTCTGGAGTTGATGGGCCCAAAACCTGACTGAGGGGGATGTTATCTTCATCCTCATCAGAGGAATCATTGAGGTCAATGCTATTTCTATTTTCTGACGACCCTTCTAGAAACTATCACATAAACAACGGATCTGTGCTGTTGTCAGCCTGGTATTTTTCACCGAAATTACCGGTAAAAGATGTCGACTTCTTCATCGGTAATTTAAAGAACTTTTAAGGCGGTAATTCGGTAAATCGGTAAGCGGTAGTGCAATCCCCAGTCTGGATTTTACTGATGAATGTTTCCTGTTCCTCTAATAAACTTCCATTATTTTTTGCTGATTTTCTCCAATTCTGTCGAATTTCAGATTTTTTAACCTTTCACTTTGATTGTGAAATAGTCTAATAAAATTCCACTCGTGACTGAATTTATCTCACAACTTTGTCTTCCATTTCACGACTCAACTGAGTTGCTTGTAGAAAACATCACTGGTCCTGTTGCTCAGTTTCGTTATTAAATAGGTAGATCATTATGAATAAATCGCGAGAGTTCAATTACTTGTGGTATTACTACTGACAGTACAGCAAAAGGAACTCAATTTTCAGCGTGGTTAACCTTTTTTGTTTTCATTTCAGCATTTTGTTCGCTGATATATGCGGGTTTACAACTCTTTCTGATCAATGCACTGCTGAAGAATTGGTGCGAATTTTGAACGAGTTGTTTGCACGGTAAGTATAAATAGTAACTCTAATTTAAAGAAAAGTTGAATCAGTATTCACTAGCTTAAACAGCTGAAACACAAAATAAGAAATGATAGGCCGGTACACATTCGATAAGCCTTGTTTAGCTAGGGGCATTACCAGTGGGAGGGTATATATGTTTTAAGTAGTTAACTTTGGTCCAAATTTAATTCATCCTAGTACTGAGCTTACATCCATAATATCTAGCAATCAATAAAGACTTTTTTGATAATAGATATGTCGCGATTGCGATTATGAATCGGTGTATGAACACAGCTCATCTACCTACCATCTGACTTTTTTGAATTCTGTAGATAATTATAGTTCAAATTTCAATTATTTACAATTTACTAGGATCACTGTTCAAGATATTCACATTTTGGTTGAAATTCATACTTCATGAAATATTGATATTTTTGTTATTATTAATAATTGAAAAAAATACCAAGTATGTGCTATCGCACAAAAAAAAGGGGGTGCCATTTGAAAATAAAAAGTGAGGGGTTGTCAAATGTAACACATTTTTTCATAAGTCATAAGGAACGTAGATACTTTGATACTATTTGATGCAGTTTTTTAATTGATTAATTATTCTGTCAAATGAGCGAGATATTATGCCTGTATACGGTAACTTGGGACACCGAGTATACATTAAATTAGCTTGTCGAATTACACTCGAAATTTGTATTGATACCTGGTGAATTGAGGTTGCTCAAATTCTAAACTGTTTCCTTTAGCAATTTGACTCGAAAAAATGTCACTGTGAGGAAACGGAGTTATCACCTGCTGATTCGAACATAAATCCAAAGTTGTTTTCTTTTGGCCAGTTTCCTAACATCATTTTGAGCGGGTCAAAACTGATATTTCTCGAAGGACCACTCTAGTTAAACAGTAAGAGACTGTATACATTTAACAATATCAGAGATCTGGGAAAAGCCATCTGATTAGGATTGCGGAACAGGTTAGAAAGTACACACTTCCGGTTATACCTTATATTACATTCTGCCAAGCGAAGAAAAAGATATATACAATACCAGATAAGTGCACCACTTGGCAGCGAGTGAAAATGTGAATAAGAAAATGGACAGTTCCTTGTCCTGGGGTCCAAAAAGAAGAGATACAATACAAATCTTGTAATCTAAGAGCTCTCTCAGATTGGTAACAGTTACAAACAAATGGAATATCGAACAAAATCAAGTGAGCTTGGTAGAGCAATTGGGCATCATTGTGGATGCCGGCATATGGAATTTGAAAATTGTAAATATAAAAGGGTTAACTCACGACCTTTCACAAAACACTATACTATCGCGATCAATTTATACAAAGAACAAAGGTTTGTTCCAACTAAGCGAAATGATGCGTACATCAACGTTACGATCATGCGCATAACAAACTCTCTGTTCCAACAAGTTCCGACAATTCCACGGACTGATCAAAATGCGTTCCAACAAAAACTGGACACGTTCATGAACGTGTCGACGAACGATTATTTTCATCAGAGATCTGGATGTAGAACTGTTCGTCCAAACTGTCAGTTGATGTTTTAGGGCGAGTTGTATCAAACACCTAAACTCAGTTTAATGATGACTGATGTGTAGACTGATGTAATTGTTAATAATAAAACATCAATCAGCCACATTCTGAACATCAGTTATCATTAAACCGCGTTAAAGTGTTTGATACAACTCGCCCTAAAGGTTAGGTAGTGGTAAATGAACATATATCATACATAAATTAAACGTGAACTTATAGGGTCGTAATAGAGTTCCTGAAAGTGATAACAGTTTAAAAATGAATCGTAGAATCGTTCCAACAATGCATAGGGTATGATGTTCATTGATTAATTCACGTACAGGTTCTCGAACGTTTGATTCGTACATAAATAAGTTCACGAACGTTCACGTACTAATCAGAAGGTGGTTGTTGAAACAAACCTCATATTACATTACACTTTTAAAACACATTAACAGAAGAAACATGGCAATCGATACTATTGACATTTAATCGATGTAGAGAGTGACCACTTCCTTATAAATCAACTTAATGACTGCTAACGTTTTGTACACATTTTCATCGAAGAGTGGAATTAGGGTTTGTCGGTCTTGCGCTGTAAGGCGAAGGTTTTTGAAACAGGGGCGAATTAGACTGTAGTGGACGCAGGAGCGTCTTCGCTTGAAAAGAAAGCACTCTGTCCAAACAGTCACCTTCGGTGTCACGCTTCCAATAGTTGACAGTTTTATTGTCTAGCTGCTAAGCAACAAATTCTTCTCAAAAATCTAAATTCACCTGATGAAAAACAAACCTCTTGTGTTATTATAAGTGAAACAATAACTCTTGAAAATACGAAACAGCTTGTCTCAAGCTTACAAACTTTGAAAAATTGGTCAAATGATCAAATGGACATTCAATTCAAAACCCTGCTAAACTAAATAGTAAATAATTTTTAGCAAACTCGTAAATCGGATATTTCTGAACCTTTGTGAAGCAGTTTATATATAAAATATGTTTTTATTTAGATTCGATCGTTTGGCAGCAGAACATCATTGTCTCCGAATCAAACTTCTAGGCGACTGTTATTATTGTGTCTCAGGCCTACCTGAACCTCGCCCTGACCACGCACATTGTACCGTAGAAATGGGATTGGACATGATAGATGCTATAGCGTAAGTAGAATAGTCATAAATTTCCTTACACAAGCAGAAAGTGGAAAAAAGTGCTATGATATATGTTCATCATATGGATAACACGATTTCAGGTAAGAGACCCTAAAGCCGCAATGAACCATAGGCAGACATAGGAATTTAGACACGATAAAAAAATCACTTGTATCTCAATTCTCCAGAAGCGAATAAATATGGACAATAATTAGGATATTCTAACGTGGGAACCTAAAAATTGCACACTCACTCACACACACACACGTGCGCGTGAGAAAACCCGTCCCACAGAGCATCCACCCCCGGGCTCATGGTCCGCGGGTTGATGCTAAGTAGAATCTTTCATCCACCCCCTGCCACTTCCGGCAGGACCTCAATCGTTCATCGCGATCGCGTATCCCTTTCTCCCCTTTATTCTATGGGGGGCGTCAGGGATGTCTTTCCATGTTAAGGGGTAGCTCTGGTGGCTATGTTCCCTTGTCCTTCTCCATGTCGTTATGTCGGTTCGGTTGTGTGTGTGTGTGCTTTCGCCGCCTCATGTGAAAGTCTGTTCCACCCGCCTTGGTGAAACCGGCCTTAACATGAGTGATCCGTCGCATTTCTTCAGAGCTGGCCCCTCAGGTGTCCCCGAGCTCCCATCCTGTTCGAATTGCGGGGACCCCGTATTGGGGGGTTCCTCTTCGAATTGAATTTTTTTCGGTTTCTTGGTTTTCTTGAATTTTTTTTTTGGTACGTGCGCAGATGAACAGTGCTTGCCCATTTTGGACACGCCTTACTTATCCACACACAACACACGCACCCACGCACCACACGCACTTACTTGCATGGTTTTTGTGTTTTTTGTGTGTTTTTTTGGTGGGGTTTGCTTGTTGTTTTGCTTCCTATGGGTGGTCCTCAAGTTGTTTCCTAGGTCTTTTGTGTCTTCTGTAGTCTTCTGCCGTGTAGCTCGTCAGGTCTCTCAGCTCTGTGTTCGGATGAGATATAAGCTCTTCAAATAGCTTTCTGGCTCTTGCGTCCATTATCTCTGCGGTTTTAGGTCGTTGTATATATCTTCGTTTCTTACGTACCAGAGAGCGTCCAGAGCCTGCCTGATCGAGATGTTTTGTTGTGCCTGTCATTTTTTCCTATTTGTTTCGCTTGTATGTCCCCATGCAACAGATGCGTATGTTAATATCGGTATTATGATGCTCCTCCTTATGTATCGTAATTTTGTCTTCAAGTCCAGTTTACTTCTTCTGCCGAGTAATCCGCTTAGCCTCGCCCTTGTCTGTTTAGTTTTAGCTACCACTGCGTTTGTGTGTTCGTTAAATGTCAATCCATTGTCGAGTATCACTCCTAGATACTTGGCCTTGTCCGTCCAAGGGACTTCTTCTTCTATTTCGATGCTTTCTTCAGGACTGTGTCTTCTTTTCTTGAAGAAAACCGCTTGGGTTTTTTCTCCGTTGATTTGGATTTTCCACGTGGTGCACCATTCCTCTATAGCGTTTGTTGCTGTTTGCAGTCTTCTCGTGATGTTTTTCGGTTTTCTACATCTTGTCGCTATTGCTGTATCGTCCGCGTACATTGCTATCATGGTGTTTTCTGTCTTCGGTATGTCTGCCGTGTATATAGTACACAGCAGGGGTGATAGTATCGTTACCTGCGGTACTCCAGCTTCCATTTATTTATTCGAGGTAGCTTTAAAGGAGTCTTAATAGGGGTTTGGTATATCCCTGTCTATTCATTTTATATATCAATCCTTTATGCCAAACTCTATCGAAGGCCTTACTGATATCTAAGAATATTGCTCCTGTGGATTCTTTCTGGTTAAATCCTTGAGTGGTGTATTCTACCAGTCTCAGGATTTGTTGTTCGGTACTTTGTTCTTCTCTAAATCCAAACTGCTCCTTTGGTATCACGTTCAGTTCTCTTGTTTGAGTTTTAGGAATCCTTAGAATGACTCTTTCGGCTATTTTGCTCATTGACGGTAATAAGCTTATTGGGCGGTAATTTTGTGGGAAAGTCGGACATTTTGCCATTTTAAAAATGAAGATTACTTTTTTCCATCTTGCTGGGAAATACTTCATTCTTAGTATCGCGTTGATTATGTTGTTGAGGTGCATTACTCCTTCTATCGGCATGTTTTTCAGAGCCCTGTTGGTGATCTCGTCTAATTTTGGCGCCTTCCTGCAGTATTTCTTTAATCTCTTGTATGATATGGTTCTCCTACTGGTCTTCTACGAGTTCTTCTACAGTTTCTTCCACCCTGTCAGAGAAGTCCATATCTTCGTCTGGGTGTTCGTTGAGCATAAACTGTAATTCCAAGTTGTTTTTAAGTGCTTCCGCTTTTTCCTCTTCTTCGTATGACATACCGTTTGCTCCGTGCATAGGTGACATTAGTTCGTTGGGCTCTCTTAGAAGTTTTGCGATTGTCTACAGGCCTGGTTTTTGTGGGTCTAGGTCGTTTATCTTCCGGTTCCATGTGTCGCTGTTGTGTTTTCTCAGTTTCTCTTCCACTTGAGCATTCTGGCTCTTATTTTGTCTTCTCGGTCCTGTGTTCTACGGGAAATCCTTAGGGCTCTGTTTCTTTCCCTTATCAAGTCTTTCAGATGTTGAAATTTTCCGTATTTTTTCTGATAGTGCTTCTTCAAAGGAATTAATTGTGTCCTCTATCTCTTCTTTTCTACTTATTTTTTCTATCGGACCAAGTAGCTGTCCCGCTATTTTCCTGAACTCCGTCCAGTCAGTCCTCTTTTTTTGTCTTCTTTCTTACCTTGAGCCGTCCCCGACGGTGAGGACTACTGGCACCTGGGCGTCTCCACCGTCGGCGGTCTAAATGTCCCAGAGCACCTCGATGTCTCGCAACACCGCGATGTCTGAGACATTCGGTTTTCCGCCTCCTGGGGGGTAATGTGTTGGCCTGGGTGGTGCTGTTACTTGGAGAGTGGCATGGCCCGTTATCCTTTCCAAGTTTCTTCCTTGTCCGTTCCTTGTTGTGTAGTACCACGTGGGGGACTTGGCATTTAGATCTCCTATGATAATGCCTTGTTTGTCGTCTGGGAATACTGCTAACAGGTCTTTTTCGTGTATCACAGTGTTTGGCCTAACGTATACCGATGCAATTCTGACATCTCCAAAGGTTGTCTTCACTGTAATCCTTGTAGCTTCCATGGTTATGAGTTCGTTCGGCGTGTTTTCTTGATGCTGGTATTAAGGTTCTGTTGTCTTCGGTTCACTATACAGGGGGAATCTAGCGAAAGCTGCCAACTGAA
>CAJUYH010006130.1:0-21020 GCA_910591685.1 Galerucella tenella
ATGGTTAGACAATCATTTGGTCCACTTCCGTATGACTTTAAATTTAGCGCAGTGTTGTGAGAAACAGTAGTTTCAAACAAAATTTTCAATTAGTCCTTCTCAGTATTATTTACGGAAGTTGTATCTGTTAATAATGAAGTTGCGAAAGCGTTACAACAGCAAATAAACCACAACTCTCCAAATTATTAGCTACATTTAGTGGTTTTCCAATTTAAGAGTATCACAAACAAGCGAAGCTCTCAATCTCAAGTTTTTTTTTATTTTCCACTAACTTTCCACGTTCTATCATCATTTTCTCGTCTTGAAGAGGTAGGAAATTAAAAGTACGTTGTTCGGCGAACCACTTCATTCAACAACTTCAGACTGCATCAATTTACTTGAAAGATTTTTTTATCTGGCGTATTTTTTGTGACGTTATATTTTATGTCGAAACAGCAACTCATTAAATATGAAGCGGTTGAATAATATCGAGTATTGCATACAAAAAAATTCTTATTAAGAAATATGATGAGAAATTAAACAAGCTAAACAGATACAATCTATAATAATGAAAATCAGTGTATTGATGGCTAAATTGAAGAAAGATCTAAAGAAAATTACAACAAATATCTAGTAGATCAAGCAGAAGTGCTAAGACAGATATTCAGCCAAGAAAACGCAAAATATATAATGAGAAACACTGAAGATATCGAAGAAAAGCTGGTAGTAAACACTCTCCGGATTTGTTTATCTAGGAGTACTAATAAATAACAATGCCCAAGAGGAACAAGAAATGAAGAGGCAACAAAAAATGTGGAGTGCTTCAGTCACTGATGGAATCAAAATATTATTCAAGAAAGATGAAGATGGAGAATGACATTATAAAACCTCTTGTGACGTTCGGAAGTGAAACATGGAACCTAACAAAAAAGCAGGAGGAGATGCTGGAGCGATGGGAAAGTAAAATGCTTAGAGTAATCTGAGGCAGTGGTGAATTTAGGCTTAGGCCCGTGAGGCCCGGGCCTAGGGCGGCAAATTTTGAGGGGCGTCAAAATTTTTAAGACGACTTTTCTACCTCTAATAAATTCAATAAAGTTAGGTTTAGAGGCTAGTAGTGAAAAAAATAAACATTTTTATATAAAAAACTTAAAAAACAATAATATTTACGAAATAAAAAGGGTTCCAAATCGTCTCGGGTATGGGCGCCCTCATACCTAAAACCACTACTGATCTGAGTTAGCCTTAAAACACTTGATTGGTAAATGAGGAGAACAAATGAAGAAGTAAACATGTATGGAGAACAAAAAATAAGATCGAGAAGGAAAATACAGAGGTTGAGGTAGTTGAAACATGTAGAAAGATGAAGAATGACAAAAAAGGTAATCAATAGAACTCTAATTGGGAAAAGAAGGGGACGGCCAAGAAAAAGATGGTCCGAAAGTATGGTGTCTGAGAGGATGCTACGGATAGAGAGAAACGGAGAAAACTTACTGTCCTGTGTCTACAAGGACAGAGAATATTTATAAAAGAATAGAAAAATGGTCGATGCCGATCAAGGTACCTGCTACGGATAGAGAGAAACGGAGAAAACTTACTGTCCTGTGTCTACAAGGACAGAGAATATTTATGAAAGAATAGAAAAATGGTCGATGCCGATCAAGGTACCTATGTTATACATAATGTAAATTGAAAAATTCTTAGCCTACTATAGAACCAAACAAAATTTCAATGTCAAAATATTTTATTACTCAACATATTCTCCTCTCAATTGGATACATTTATTACAGACCTGCAACGTCTCTAGACCTTTCAAAAAAATGTTTCTTCTTGCTCTGCAAACCAGACCTCCACAGCTTTTATTACCTCCAAGTTGAAAAAAATTTTACTATCTTTTAAATATTTTTCAGTTGAGGAAAGAGATGATAGTCGGACGGAGCCAAATCTGGTGAATAAGGGTGGTGTTCTAGTAATTCAAACCCTAAATCACGAATTTTTTCCATGGCAACATAAGATTTGTGTGTCCTGCAAAAACAAAACACCTTTTGATAGCTTTCTGCGTCTTTTCTCTTCATTTTTTTCCCGTAGAGTGGTCACTAATGTCGAATAGTAATCTACGGTTATTGTTCTACCCTTATCCAAAAAATCAATCATGATTACTCCATGGCAATCCCAAAAAACTGAAGCAAGAACTTTTCCAGCAGATTTTTGGACACGAAACTTCTTAGGTCTTGGAGAGGACGAAGGACATTGATCACAAGGGTATTAAGCATATCTTCGTAAATCTCCTCACCTCTCAACCCTTTTAAATACAGGTACTTGATGATGGCTTGATACTCCAATTTTTCGATTTTCACAATTTCGGTGGACATCTTTTTTCTTTTAATTTATTGCGTAACTCTGGTTTACTTTTTTGACGTCCAACTTCACACTGACACTTCTAATGAGATATTGTTCGTTGCTATATGGTAACGCAATATTTTGTTTATGCATGGAACTGGTCTGGGCTAACTAGATATCAATACCTCCCCGTATATAGAAGGAACAGTTAATTTTATATCAATTTAAGGAATTGCTCTGTAAAAAAATATATAGCGAAGAATGCATATAGCCAATACAACTTTTGGCTGGTTTTTAGGTAGTGAATTATATTTACCACCGATATCTATTTGCAATGAATCACTTCCTAATTGCATCTAATCATCGGATTAATATTCACATTTATAAAAGGATCCCCATTAAGGGCAGTACCTACTGATAATATGGTCGTTCATCAATTTTAATTCGAATTTATTAAATTTAGGGTTTAATCTTGAAAGATTAATTTCAAAATAAGGCACAAGTTTAAATTTAATAAAGTCACCCTCGATAGATTACTCGGTAACGAATTTGTTTCCGGTTTAAAGCCATATTGCATAAGTGCACCTCCTCTTCAACAAGCGTTATCTCCACGTCTGTTTGGTTGATGAATTACCAAAAAAAAAAAACGGGAAATAAAATTTGAATTTAAATATTTCAAACATAATACAGTAGATTTTGGACAATTTGTATCTACCAAAAGAATAAATTCAAACAGTAAACAGTGTTGGTGAAAAGAGAATAAGAAACGCAAGTGAGCTCCTCTCTAATTAAATTATACTGTTCTTTAAGTATGTATTTTGCTTTTGACATAATCCAAGTAAGCCCCAAAGAGACTTAAATAATTATTTATTATAATTAGGTCGTTGAAATAATAGTTATTTATGTACCAAGGCAGTGAAGTGATTTTTTATCGGACGTGTCTGAAATTATGAGAAGAGCGAGGCCCATAACAGGCGAGTCCGATAAAGTCACTTTATTGATGTGGTGCATACAAAATCTTATCGCCAACTGCTCAGAATTCAGAATATAAGAAACTGAGGTATATTTCATTGCATTTTATTATGACAAAGTAAACAGCACATATAGAACAAATCTACTAATTATTTGTTATATTGAAATTGAAGGTACACCTTGAAGCAGTTATAAAAGGTATATAATTCCTGAAGTCGAAGGAGTTCTAACAATAATTTGTTATAAATAAATCGCAAGAAAACTATTATGGAGCCGTAATAGGGAAAGCATGACACTGACAGATGATGATTTTCGAGTAATGTCAAAGTCAATAGTAATTTACCTTACAAGACCAGAAAGTAGTGTTTTTCAGGTCGAGACAAGCAGATTCCAGGGCGAGCCGTAGGCGAGTCCTGGAAGCTTGGTGAGACCTGAAAAACTCTAATTTACGGGTGCGTGACGTACAATATTTTTTAAAACGGACACTTCGATATACATTCAATTTTTTATTTTACTTTTTATAACAAAGTGATTAACAAAACTAAAACCAGATAAAATAATAAGTTTGACATAACGACAAATTAAAAATCAACGAACTGTCATCACTCGACAATCGAAACGTTGTTACCATAGTAACGAAATCAAGGTAGATTGTATTATAAAAGAAAAGAAAAATGAAAATAAAATGGACGTCAGGGACCAGCAAAAGCTTTTTCCGGTCCCTGGCGGTCTTGATCGGCAAAACGTTATTTTCTGGACGAAAAATTGTCCAGAAAGTGTATATTTTCTGAGCGATCTTAAAAAAATACTTTACCTGCCGCATATGTCACTTTACCTGCCGCATATGTCACTTTACATGCCGCATATGTCACGTTACCTGCCGCATATGTCACTTTATCTGCCGCATTGTCACTCTACTTGCCGCAAATGCAGATAAAGTAAAGGGAGGTAAACTGTTTGTTTACTTCCGGAAATCAATCTGATAGTTGACGGCTTTACTGACGGTTGGCGATAAAGATAATTTTAATATTTCAGTAACTGGACTTAACGTTGAATAAATAAGAAGAAATCTGTAATTATTTTCTGCTAATTGGAAGTATCCTCATACTTACGAAGATTCACTCTGGAAAACTCAGGCTAAATCAGGCTTGAGTTACTAAGATAGGGAAGTTTTCAGTGGAAAATGCAGATTTTGCAATGATGCAGACACAGAGAGACTGCGGAACAAATTATCTGTAATGACAGATTCAATAGAGCTGTAAGAAAATAAGACGAGAACAGCTCCAGAAACATTGGCAAGATCAATTGAGGAGAATCTATACCATTGTCAACGATATTAAAAGAGTCAAATCCTGAAGAAGTACAATTAGTAACTTCATGTGTTGTTAATTGTAATAATTTGTATTAAGACATCTATCATCAAAATATATTTGTATAGAAAAACGTTCAAAAATACCAACATCTTTTATCCAGTTTTATTGTTCTATTCTTCAAAAACGCTAGTTTTGAAAGATAGATTTCCATTTTACAAAGTTCCCCACAATATTTTTGAAGAATTGGCAGCAGCAATTTAATATTTAGGTATATTAAGTTGACAGTTGGTTCTTATAAAACGTTAAAATGTCTAGTAGGTACATCGTATGTTATTTATATTTCGGGAAATGGGAACAAAAATAGTAGTTTATCATCGATAATAGTTTTATTGTTATTGTTCATGGAACTCTATACATTTCTATTTGCGTTTGAATTGAACCAGACATTTCCACATTCCACAACAAATGAATAATTTGCTTCTTCAGACACTTAGTTTATTTTTGGTGTACGAAAATATGAAGTGTTTATTATGGGGCCTAATCAAATGGGTTAGTCCGAATTGCGGGTGAAATGGCATAAAAAAAAGTAACAATAAATCAGTAAATCACCAGTGAAAAGTTTTGACTCAATTTTTGAAGAAATAAAAGGCAAAAATCATATAAATTTACAGAATCGTATATAGCAAATTAATTTACGACATATTTTACAATTTTTCCAAACAATTAATGATAGTTATTATCTTAAACAAGCGATAAAATGGCACTTTACTTCGTTGACTGCAAAATCCAGCGAAATTAATGTAGCGTAACAGCCTTAGGGACAAAATCAGCTATGTTGATTTGCAAGTAACAAATCTGACGCCTAGATAGAATAACTGGAATTTTTAATGCTAATTTATCGATAAAGCGAATGGCCGTTATTTTCCAACTACTTATTAAGAAAATATATTGATTTTTTTGAATTCTATTGTTTTAATAAATGCGTGAAACTGGTAGCAAATGAAACGAACTTGAGACCACTATCGACGGCATCTAATAGTATCACTACAATGGCACTACCAAAGCTCAAATGTCGGACTTTCTGCCTCCCAACAGAAGTAGCAAGTACCTACGTACTTTCGGCCGTGAATAAAGAAAAATTAATTCCTGTCTAATCACATTGCATAAGCTCTGTGTCAGACCACAGAATACACCATTCCAAGAAGAAGCGAAGCTTGTGTTATTTCACAATTCATTTTCTGAGTGCGTATGTCTGACAGTAGCCATTTTAAGCCCGTTATCTGTCAATGACATGTGATTTTATTGTTTACCAAAGAATTTTCTTTATTGAAAGCTTTTTGATCATTTACATGTTTTTTTGTGTTTTGAACGATAAAATTTGTTTACAAAATTACATTTATTAGTAATGACGCCAAAAATTTGTGCAATTCGTCGCTGTCATTCAAGTGATGGATGAATAATTGAAAAACACAACAAAACTTTGATATCTGTGGAGAAAAGTTTACTGTCGCTTCTTTTTTATAACTTCGTTGTTACAGATATCAGTACATTTTCTCTGGGTGTAAAATTTATTTCAGAATCTGGTGAAGTGTGACATTCAAATATATAAATAATAAAAATTTCATATTCAAGCACCATAGGTACTTATTGTAATTTTTGGAACTTTAGTTCTTTACGTCAGGTTATGTTTGAGCGACTGGGGGTCTCGACGCAAAAGATCTGACCGTTACGTTACGTTATGTTACGTTGCTTCGTTATGTGCCTTGCTTGCGTGCGTGTGCTCTCTCCTGAGTCTCTCTCTCGTTTACGAAGCAGCGATTCATATGCTAGCATTCTACCACTGAACCACCGATGCTATATTAAAATTCTCTTCAAAGCTGGTATTCGCAGTGCTGGTGATCGGCTTGAATTTGTTCGGATAAATTTTTACTATTATTTCCATAATTTTTTTTTGTTTATTTACAGCATCGGTTGTCAGGACGGTAGGTTGTGTTTACTGGTTTCTAAGTTTAACACGTTGGTAAGTGATTTACTTACCGTTCAGACGTCGAAAAGTAATAAAAACAATTTCACCAAAATTCAAAATATATTTTAAACTGATCGAGGAGTATAAATGTCACTTTTGACATTTCGTTAATTTCGAATACATTTCAATTATTTTATTCGGAATTTATTTCAATACGATCGCGCAAAAAATGGTATAAGCATCCCGAACGTTAAGGGTAATTACAACGTTTGCATGTAGATTCCTCTCGTAAAATTGGACAAAATGATATGAGGATTAAGGGGTCCAGCACATTTACTTTTCAAAATACAGGGTGTTGAAATTTTGAAAACTTGAATGTTTTAATTCGATAACTTTAAAATGGATGGATAAATTGATTTGACATTTGGCAGGGCATATTTTGATAGAAATAGTAGTTTGTGCAGCTAGTGTGGATATGATATATATATCGCACGAGGACGAATTTTTAACACGACGCCGTAGGCGGAGTGCTCAATCGTTCAAGTGCGATATGGATAATCCACACGAGTCGAACAGCATATTTTTTCTACGACCCACTTAAGAAAAAATCTAGAAAATAAAAATTTCTATAAACTGTAATATAACTTCAAATTGAAATTTTAACAATTCAATTTTATGTTTCCACTCATTTTTTTGTGGTAAATGTACAGTTCTTGAATGTCCAATTTGTATAATGCTACGGTTTCCCTTTTTAAATATACGATGCTGTTATAAGTAGATGTTGCCAGTCGGACTCCCTCATGAAGGGTACTGTACCATTATCTATAATAATAATATATTGCTTATATATATTGCTTACTACTCGACCACCAAGCAGGAATATCCAAATTGTTTATCTATAATGTCAGATGTATTACATAATTTTTGCTTAAAAGGAACTTAAGTTCCTACCGTGTGTCCCGCGACACGCTCTACCTTTTTTATCCTTATTTACTGAAATTCTTCTATTTAAAACTGATATTATAAATATATGATGTATTATTATTGTATTGTTTTTAGACTCACCCTATCCTACATATAGTGCTACATAAAAACATATTTACACATATAATTCCGATAACAATATAGAAAATAAGAATCATTTGGCTAAACAATAGCTTATTATTTTTAATAATGGATAGAACTCCAAAAACAGAAGCTAAAACTTATATTTATATATTTTTCACAATATTTGTTGAGCTGTTAAATTAACTTTAACAATTAAAACTTTGTCGAAACAAGTCATAAAAATAAACAATTATTATTTGAGATTCTTTGGTTTCATTTTTTTGCGTGTTGTAAACATTTAATTTACATTTTTCCAACAATTTTCTTAGTATAACTTGATCCGTTATCTGTCAACGTCAGTTTGAAGGAACGAAATTTTGCCCCCAAAAGATCAAAGGATTTACGCCGGCTTTCGCTTCTTGTTTAGCTGGTGTATTCTGTGGTCAGATGATCAAATAAGCTTCAATTCGGCTGTCAACCAGTTTGATCAAACTGTCAAATGAGGTAGGTAATCAATTTGATGATGAAAATGTAGACTGTCACACGGTCAAATTAGTAAGAAATCACCTTCAGTTTGGCAACCAACTAGTTTGATGACATTGTAAAATGACCTTTTCAATCTGAAATTGGGTCAAAGAAGAAGCCACGTGAAGTTTGCCAACTGTCTTGCGCAGGAACCAAAATCGGTCTGATTTATCTTTGTCGCCTCGTCGACCGTATCATGCCATTGGCGTTACAAACTAACATCACTAATCGTTAATTAGAAGTATAAATATTTTAACAATACCTTCTCATATATCAATGTTATTTTGTGTTAACCTACAAAATGTGACAGTGTCACGCAATGATTTGTCGAAGTCGAATGCTGGTTTTAAGAATGACTGCAACTTCAAGTGGGTTCTTCTTAAGGCATTTGCACACCGGCGAACTGAACGTCCTGGACGTTTAGTACGTTTTTGTCAAAATAAATCGCTGTTCATGCTATCAAATGAGACTGCTCACACCGCGCGTCCAGTACGTTGCGAACGTCCTTGACGTCCATGACGGCTTTCGGAGGATTGCTCGGCGAGTGATTTTCTACAAACGTCCAGCCCCTCCATGGCCTAGCGCATACGCAATGGACACTTCAGAACCACGTGCTCCGATGCCCTCATATCTGCAAAACCCCGCGTCATCTCAGTGTGTTTGTTGTTGCTGGTGCTTTGTGCGTTTGTACCATGGAAGCGTTGTTGGAGGAAGTTCGTGATCATCCTGTAACCTCTTCCGTTTTTTTTATTTATGGGATGTATCCATTCACTTCTTTCTGTTAACGAATATGATAATAATAAGTCGTCATCACTATCACTACTCGACTCGTTTATCCACGGAACAGAAAACCCGGTCTCACACCAAGGAACTGGCGGAAAAAACAACTTTGCACTGACTGATCCTCATGAGCGAACAAGTGGACGTTTGGTACGTTGCTGGGCGGTGTGAAAGGGGCGCGTACCGGACGTCCGAAACGTTCCAAACGTCCAGGACGTTCAGTACGCCGGTATGCAAACGCCTTAGCGTGGAACGGAGTCTACTACAAACTAGTTTGATGGATTTAGAAGCGCTCCTTTTCGTATAAAACCATATTGATGAAACAAGCGTTTTCATTGATCACTGCAAATCCCAAAATGCGTCCAAACAAACAACTATTTGTGTATTCAAACCACAGATCAAGTAGTGATTCAAACTTGACGAAAATAAAGTTGGGAAACAAATTTGCGATGACTTCACCAGTTCGATGGTTTGATTAAACTCAGTTTGCTGCTTATTTGACCGTCTGACACAGTGTTTACTTTATCAATTGCGTTTATAAGCCATACTTAGAGACTGACAAATACTAGCGAATTTGTCATCGACCGCATTGTTCGAAGCTTGTTCTTTGTCGAAGGTGTTGAAATTGTAAGATTAGGAGAAAAATTTACCACTTCTTGACAGATATTTTTCCGTTGTTCATTCCAGGAGATCGCGCTGCATTTAGCGGAAGCTGACGAATCGGGATTCGTCCGCGATAAATGGCCGCAGTCACATTTGAATCTATGATGGAAGAATATACACGATGCGACTCAACCAGGGACTCAATACTTGAAATTATACGGATTTCAGTAGCATACAAATTAAATTCGAACAAAAGATTCGAATAAGAACGTCAATCTTAATTCTTGAATGGTATGCGGAAAAATTTCCGTATACGGATATTTTATTCGAATAAACAGTTTGAAAGCTTCTCTTTTCTATCTTCTTTTTTGGGTAATATTCCGGCGGATAATTTACTTAGCGTATTTTCTTCTTTTTTGTACGTGTGTCGAAACAAATGTACGATGCGATAAGAAAGAAGAGCAAATAAACCAACAATTTTCCCAATTTTGTTTACGTTTTTTTGCTTGTTTTTTGTTTCATTGTTCAATCAAACTTGTATGTTAAATGTTTAACCATGGATCGTGCACTTAAGAAAACGATGACCAAGTACCAGAAAAAAGTGTTGGTAAACTTTATGAGTGACCACTCACAATTAAATTCTGGTAAGGTTTTGATAGCCGATAAATTTTAATAAATTGATTGTCACTTAGTTCTTCAAATGCTTCCCTATGCTGAAAGACTATACGTCGATTATTGCCATCAATTTCGGCTTCTTCCAATGCTCCAATCGCCCCCAAAAGGGCAAGATCCTTCAAATTAGCCATGAACAATCCTTAATACCTACCAATATATCGCAAGTAAAAAATATGAACAATAAAAATGTAAGTTTAAGTTCGTTGTTGGTTACCAAAAGAAAGTATTCATCACTCACTAATATTTACCTCAGAACCATTTTTTCACATAAACCGAGATATTTGTTAACTTTTCAAAACTATATATACCTACAAAAACTCAAAAGTAGGTACCTATACTAAAAAAGGGAGTAATAATAAAAAAGTGTGGTTAGAATATTTTGGAATATATCTAATTCGTATACGGAAAATCAAATTCGCCTAGTTTGACCCATTCGATGTCAAATTCGTATAACAAAAGTCGCATACCGATTTCAAGAATACAAATACTTCATTTTATTCGAATTTTTTCCAAATATCGCCAAATCCGTATACGGATTTATTTCAAGAATTGGGTCCCTGATTCGTCTAGTGGACGCTTATGTTTAGACGACATACTACGAGTGCAAGAGCCCTAAAATATGTAGCAGTAAAGGCAATTCAACAATTCATTGTTGATACGTCACAAGTGGAAAAGTTTGAGGCAAGAGAGATTTGTTTCAAGATCAGGATTAAGATAATGTTAATTTTTAATAGCATATTATGATAATGGCTGTTTGTTAGGCATGTCACATTTTATAGAATGGGTATTAGATAATAAGAAATAAGTCTAAAATAGGAAAAGCAAATGACAATGTACATTTTTTTTCAATCCTTCATAAAACCAAATTTAGAAACTTGAGTAATGATTATTAATTTATTATAATTTGCACGTTACTACATCAAGTCTAATGATTAATGTTGAACTACTATTTATTTCTCGTCTACCTAATTATCAATTCGAACGTTATAACATCGCTTTCAACATTCCGTGAGAAATATCTTAATGGGATTGTACTCTAATCAGGAAATTAACACTAAAACGAACCTCAAGTTGAATTAAGTTTATCAAAAAAGACGCTTTAATTTATGATTATTGTCATAAATTTATGTATTGATTCTGTCAAAAATATCGTTAAGTTGATTTAAGACTATCAACCTTTTACACCTTGAGACAGCTACATGCTGATATAACTGAAAAAAGAATAATTTCAAGTATTAATTTGTTCTAAATGCTTTTTTGTCAGTGAACATTATAATTTTAGTATAGAGACCAATCTTTTTATTTTTCAATTTCATTAAACGGGACGACAAATATTTCATTTAACCAAAATTAGATTCTTATTTATTCATTAAAGATAGTTAATTCTGAATAGGTCAAGCGATAGAACATTAAAATATGGAGATTTTGACAAATATCCTAGTGGAAAACAAACTCATGTAAAAGAGATATCGCAGAATAATAAATATTCTAACGCTTTGTAAGTTTTGAAAAATATTTTTCAAGGACAGTGACCGCTCCACTAAGAAGCAACAACTACTTCTCGTGCTATAGGCCCCGACGGCTATTGAATTACTCTTCAAAGTCATATACAGGGTTGGTATATCTACAAGATATTAAACACCAACCAACTTGTAGACCGGTTTTGGCTTATTTGCGCCTCATTTATTAAATACAATAAATATTACAGGAAGCTGTAATAATACTTCATTGTTTCAAACCCACGAGATTTATTGTCAGATTTTTTCAATTTTGGATAGCAGCTGGAGGTGAAAATGTCTCTATTGTCACAACTTTTACACTTCCGTTACTGAAAGACATGTATTAATTGTAATTTTGGTACCTTTTTTAGACCGTGATTAAGCTCTTAGAGCTCGTGAACGGAGAACATATACCTTGTACTGATGAGGCGCAAATACGCCGAGACCGGTCCACCACAAGTTATGTTGTCCCTTCTAATTGCAAACCAGTATGGCTGGTGTTAAATATCTTGTAGATATACCAGACCCGTTTGACTTTGAAGTATAATTCAATATCCGTCGGTGCCTGTAGCCCGGGAAGTAGTTGTCGCTTCTTTGTTGAACGCCCAACTAACAATTTAAGTTTTATAATGGCTTTTAGAACGTTCACAGAACCATTTATTAAAACTGCCACTGTTTTATAAACACTTTTACAATGTTCTTATAGCTCTTATAAGCATGGAATTGGCGCAGATAATAAAACAAATCGCCTGTTAGACATGCTCTATAGATGTTGTCTGTTGCTATAAAATAAAACAGTTTTTAGAACGTTTATAAATGTCTAATAAGAATCTGTTAATGGGATTTTTTAGAGCTGTTATAAAAACGTTTTGCTACGAGCGCCGATAGTTACACAAAAAGTGAATCACATAATATAAGTTTAACCTACAATTAACAAGTATTTTTAATATAATGTTTTCATTCAGTGGTAGTGCCTGATAAAAAACGCATCCATCAGTCTCCTCTGTTGGAGTATGATCATTAAGATTGCTAATCTTCAAGTTCTCTGAAGGATTGTTAGAGCTAGAGCCACTAGTGGTTTCTATCTGTGAATCACTTACGATCTTATGATAAGATATACTTTTAATTTTTCTGTAAAATGTACCATTTCCCATTTCCCCTAATTTTTTTCCCAGCTACTGTACGACATTTTGTTTGTACGTGCAAACAAAAAATATAATTAATAAAATAATAATTAATAAAAATAAAGGCTATTTTATAACAGTTTTATAATTATTGTTATGCTAAAATTTTAATGTTAGAAGACCTCTTTATACAACATATTTGTTTTTTAACTGTTTTTTGTGAAAGTATAAAACAACAATTTTATAAGCACACGTCCTAATACCAATCTGCTGCAATTCCCTTTTATTTATAACAATTGGAAAACTATTTTATTATTAGTAAGTATGTTCGTTACTAAACAGTTTTATTATTGCTTTTATAGCGATACATTATTTCAATAAAGAACCATTATAAAATGCTTTTAGAGCAAAGTATCATCAGAACTAATTTGCTCTATAAAAAGTATTTTATAAACGTTTATAAAATAGCTATATTACTCATTCTATAATTATTTTATAATTTTGCTGAGAAAACGTTTTTAAAACAATTTTATTGACCGAAAAGTTGAGCGCAACAAATTTATCGTGAATTAATACTTTATAAAACATAAAAGTTTTTACGAAGCGACAATAAAACAATTATAAAATATATTAGTTCGCTAACGATGTCGAATTGCTAGTTGGGCGGTCACTGTTTTTGAAACATATTTTTTAAAACCTATAAGGCGTAAAATATCGAATGGTTCTGTATACAATATTGTACGGTATGGTGCTGCGAAGAAAAAAAATACAAAGAAAACGCAATTGTGAAATATTCAGAATACTTGGAATATAAATTCGCTAGGTAAAGTTAATTTGCCATAATATGATTTGCATCGACTTTATAACAAATGGTGATGGGATCGCATCCTTATTTAATTGCTTATGAATCAAGAACGTGCATTGAAGTGATGCGTCGAGAATTGATATTCTCTGGTACAGTGGCGTACACGCAAAAAATTACATGAGAACTCGCTCAAAAGTGTAAGAAGTGCGTAAATAACACTAATTATACAGTTTATCTTCCTAAGTTCTTAGCAGATGAAAACATTTTCAATTTATTAATTTTACGCGAACAAGTGTACATGGTCGGAAATAAAGAATCCGGACGGTCCCAAGAAAAAACGCATGTAAACAAAAACCACGCGTAATCTATTCTAAGTCAGCTGAGTACTGGACGACTCGGGGAATGCTAGCAGTAGGGGAACAGATACGGGATAGAGAGTCCTGGGAAAAAGAGAGGAATACACAGCCTAATGGGACCGTCTGGTACACAGATGGCTCATGCTCCGGTGATAGAGCAGGGGCTGGAATTTACTCCAGGAACCCAAGAACACAGGTTTGTGTACCATTGGGTGAGGGTGTATCTGCATATCAGGCCGAGATATATGCTATCTTGGAATGTGCGCAGATAAACCTAGACAGAGGTTATGTGGATCGACGCATAACCATATACTCCGACAGTCAGGCAGCAATTAAAGCCCTGAGTGGGTATACCAGCAACTCAGGACTTGCTAACGAATGTCGAGAACGACTTGCTAATCTTGCAAGGCGGAACGTGGTGCGGCTAGAATGGATTCCAGCCCACTCTGGTTTTGAAGGCAACGAGATGGCGGATGCACTGGCTGCGGAAGGGGCGGCAGCTCCTTTCTGCGGCCCGGGCCCGACCCTGGGCCTAACAAAACAAAGAATACGCAAGGAGACGAAGAAGTGGCTAAGGAATCAGCACCTCGCTCATTGGAATGCTCTGCAGGGTCCTAGACAATCCAAACTTCTACCGAAGGGATAGACTGATGGACACGCCAGGGCAGCCACTGAACTACCAAGGAGTAGGCAGAGGAAGATAGCAGGACTCCTAACAGGGCACTGCTGTATGAGGAAGCACCTCTACAATCTAGGAGTAGAGGAAAGTTCCCTATGTAGGGGTTGCGGCATGACTGATGAAACGTCAGTTCATGTTCTCTTAGAGTGTCCACACTGGGCTGTGTTACGCAGGAGAATCTTCGGAGTCACTGTCATGGCTCCTGGAGACACAAGCAGGCATCCACTGAAAAAGGTTGTGGCCTTTATTGAAGGGCTCGGCTTCATGGATGACTAGATAGCAGGAATGGCACAATGGGCCCGCCAGTGGCCTCAGTGTCGGAACCTTGGCTTGAGTTGTCCAGGACAAGGCTCGCCTGCACATTTAGTAGTAGTCGTAGTAGGGGAACAGACAACCTTTTCCACTTGCCCCTAGGTCATTCAATATTCACGTGAGTTTATTTTCGTGCGGCTTTTCTTGAGAACGAACTTGTATATTAAATATATTAAATTCTTTGCTAGTATAAAAACTCTTTATTAATATTTTGATCAATTGTTGGTGATCTAAGTTTTCGAAAAATTTGCTCACATGAAGCTTTTTGTTTAGGAAAAGAAGAATTTGTTACAGTAGCTCGTAACAGAGTTTTATTCAAGTAAGACAATCAGCAAATTTTCTAAATGGATGTGAACAAATAAAGTTTCTTAAGTTAACTTGTCTTGCTAAAGTGTTACGAGTCCATAAGAAGTAGAAGTAAGGTTTGAATAAAATTGATGTGGAAAGGCAGAGATCCAAAACAATACGATCTAATGCAATTTAAATTTGACAAATTTCATATTTAAATTCTTTTTATAATAAACCTCCTAATATACGAATAAAATTAGAAATAAATGATGAAATGAAAAAAATTAATTTGAAAAAAATCTACATAATATATTAAACTTGAAGTTGTGACGCGTTTCGCTAATACAGTAGCTAACTCAAACGAGTTTGAGTTTATTATAATGTAGATTTTAACAAATTAAATTGTTTTATTCCATCATTTAGTATGGATCTACATAAAGTAAAAGCCTCATCTATTCAATTTTAGGAATAAATACCGAAATTCACGAATGAATTAAAGGAATACCAACATTTAATCTAATTATAAGGATATGGCGTATTCAGGACCGTGTTTGGATCGATTGGTATCCCATGTACTTATGCCGCTCCCCCTCAAAAATATTTTTTTCTATATGTATGTGTATATATTATAAGAAATCTTCCTTATTACCAGCATTTCCTACTCCGTGCTTTCTGATCGATGTAAAATTGTGTTTAATCCTTGAAAATCAAGTATTTGCTACTTTAAGTAGACGTTTCTGTTCATTTGTAAGCATATTTACTTTTTTGACCCCATAGGAGCGCTATTCTGTAACTCGTTTCGGAGAGAAATCGGTATCGGTAAGACTCAGTTATCGACAGCCGTCGGTTAGTCGCATGTGCGGTATTCTGTATACCTTTTCACAGACCGATATCGCGAATTCGAGTCGATGAGAATCGGTATGTCTACCGTGATCTAATGAGCTCCGCGGAAACCGTTATCGATTTTCGTTGAAAGGAAATTTTTATTATTTGTTGATGTTTGGCTGGAATTGCGGATTATTTAAGTGATTTTTTAATATTTGAAGAGTAACTATATTGTGTATACTGTCTAATCTAGTGTTAGTCCTTTCCATCTTTTCCACAAAATTTTCCTGCAGCAAAATTTGAATGGCTCTCCATGTTCTGAATCCCTCTGAGCGGTATTATAACGCTGAGTTTTGAAAGAACAAGAAACTCCTTTAAAATAATTAATATCTGTACTTATCCTTTCTTCTAGACTTGAAAAAAAAGAGATATATTATGTCAACACCAGATCAATTTTTCAATGCTAGTTGACTCTAAATTTCGAGTTTTTGAGGTTGTTAATGTTAATATTAACATGAATTGTATCGTTCATGCTAACAGATAAAAGATATGCCACTATCACTATCTACTATCTAATTATATAACCCTACCTTCCAACGAAACCAAAATATAACCTCTAATCTTCTTCTTCTTCTTTATCCTTTATTGAATAATATCAGAAGGTGAGAATTTGCTCTAATCTTCAACGTGCACTTTGGTTTGTTCACAAATTTGACAGTTTCCCTCATCGCTCATTGGCCACATGTTTCAAATCGAGTGACGTCACTTCTATGCCGATAATTTTTGGTTGCAATTCCAAGCGTCGAAAACCGTGGCATACAGAATAGCGTTAGATTAGTCTCGTCGGCCACGCAACCGATGGCTGTTGTTAACATACCGATACCGACGACTGTCAATGCCGCGTACAGAATAGCGCTACAGGCTACTGATATAGACAGCTGCTTTTCCTGCCTAATGGATAAATCTGACCTGGGTGTTTAATTCACAAAAAAGGGTAATGTATATGGGAGAAGAAGGGTTTGGTTGGATGTATAAAAAAATATCCAGGTATGCTCACTCCATGTATTCGTTTGGGTTGTTTTCAACAGCTGGAATAAGTATTATTTTCCATATTTTTTTTACTTCCATTCCAGAAGTTTCCTTTACATAGACAACTAGTTTGGCTGAGGTGATTTTGAGTGGTTCTAATGGTTGCATTATTTCCTCTCCAAAGTGCTTCCAACTGATTCCTTGTAAGTTCTCACGCGTCATCTCTTAGTTCACATTTTTTTGCACATAGGTTCACTGACTTTCCTATTTTGTATACCTATATGTTTCCTCGGGGTACAGTGTCCAGTGACCAGGTTGATTATCAACTCCAAAGGTCTCTAAACCAGTTTTAACAGCCTGGTCGAAAGTTTATGTCTACCTTGGTTAGTAAACTCTTTGTATGGAAGTGATCTCCTTCTATCAACCTCTATTTAGCCGGTTCCGGAACTAGGAAGTCTCCTTTAGAGCCTTCTTTGCATTTTTCCCTGTTGTCTCTTGTACTTTTTTGTTAGAATTAATATTTCGGAAATATTTTATGTATCTGATAATCATATAATAATAATAATAATAATTTATTCATTAAAATACAATATATAAGTATACAATTAGTTAATATTCTAAAAAAGATAAAATGAATAAATTTGCTCTCGATAAGTGAGTACTCACTTGTTTCGAGTTAGAAATTATATCATTTGATTAATTAATTGCGTTTAGTGATATATTAAAATAACAATAACAATGATAACAAAAATCTATAATAATAATAATAATCTATTCCTAAAAAGTAAAAACACATGTTGTATATCCAAAGCCAAAATAAAATACAGAAAAGATAAATATAAATCGGAACAACAGAAAGAAAATAGTTTAATCCGAAAGAAAATAGTTTAATCCGAAAATAGTTTAATCCGAAACGTGACACATCTAGGAGACCTTTTCATCAATATATTGGTGAACTATTTGTCTGGGTCTTTGTGTAATAAGTTGTTTCAATTTAATTTTAAATATAGGAAGATATGTTATTAATCTAAAGGATTCCGGTATTGTATTATAAAATTTTGGAGCAAGATAATCATATGCGTGTTGAGTGATGGATTTTATCATATGAGGGATTGGATGTTCTGTTTTGTGGCGTGTATTGTACTATTACTGTGTACTTATTAAATATCATACCACCAAACACTTAACAATAAGGCCCACTCACTCGTACAATTGTCTTATATCCATAATTTTTGTTTCCAGGTACAGTTGATCTGAAGGATATCGAAAACTCTTATCAAAAATAAGTTTTAGAAAACGTTTTTGTGTTATTTCTAATAATTGTATATGGGTTTTCATTGCAGCTCCCCATCCAACTATTCCATACCGTAAATGACTCTGAACCAAAGCGTAATATAAAGACTTCAGGTGGTGAGTGGATAGGACCTTTTTTAAGTATCTAAATCTATATAATATTACTTGAAGTTTCTTTATTACAAATTTTATATGCAAATCCCACCTGAGATGTTTGTCTATAATAACACCTAGATATTTAATGTGATTTATCGGGGTAATTTGATATGGAGCATTTCCTATTTCTATTGTTAAATTATCAAAATTTGGTGAGCAAGATTTGTTACAGCTGAATGGGATATAATTTGTTTTTTCTAGATTTACTGTAAGTAATTTGTAATCCAACCATTTCTTTATATTTTTAAAATCAATTTCAGTTTTTGTTTTAAGATTGTCCCAAGTTTCAGCAGTGTAAAGGATAGCTGTGTCATCAGCAAAACCTACAACGTGACCTTGACTTGGTAATGAGAATAAACCATTTATGTAAATATTGAACAAAACAGGTCCCAGGACCGTACCTTGCGGTATCCCAAATTGAATTGTTCTAGTTTCGCTGATGACACTATCCACTTTTACACATTGTTGTCTGTTTGTTAAATAATCTTTGAAAAGGTTTAAACACTGTCCTCTAATACCTATATCCTCTAATGATTTCAACAAAAAATCATGATGGATAGTATCAAAAGCTTTGGACAAATCAATGAAAACACAAAGGCATGATTGGTTTTTATTTAAGGCGCTATTAATATTTGAAGTGAGAGTTAAAATTGCATCCTCAGTTGACGTATTTTCTCGGAAACCAAATTGTTGATTGGAAATTATTTTGTATTTATCTAAATAAGCAACTAATCGTTTTTTAAGTGCTTTTTCAAATATCTTAGATAAGTGGGTTATTAATGAAATTGGTCGATAGTTCATGATATTAGTTCGGCTTCCTTTCTTATATAAAGGGATTATAACTGATTTTTTAAAAGCGGAAGGCCATTTACCAGAATCAAAACAATTATTTATTAAAAATTTTAATGGTTCAGTTATAAAATTTGCAGCCGTCTTAATGGTTTCTGCCTTAATGTTGTCTATACCAACTGCTTTTTTACTTTTTAGATCCCTTATTATACTACATAATTCCTTATTGTCTAGCGGTGTTAGAAAAAAAGAGTTGCAAGTAGTTTGCCTAATTGGTGAATAATTTTCATCTTTTTTTATATTCTTTGCTAGTGTCTGCCCTATATTTGTAAACATGTTAATAAAACTATCAGCTATATTATTTTTATTTGTAATTATTTGTCCTGTTTCGTCTTGCACAGCATTTATGGAATGCTTAATTGTATTGGATTTACTTAAATCTTTCACCACATTCCACAAACTTTTTGGATTATCGTTATTGTTTTCTACTTGCTTTGCATAAAAATTATATTTTGTTTTTGTTATTAAAGAATTGAGTTTATTTTTGTAAGCTTTATATTGTGTTTGAAGTTGTAAATTATTTGGAGTTTTTCGTACATTTTTAAACATTTTATTTTTTGTGTTAATGGATTTAAGCAACGCGTTAGTCATCCAAGGGGTGATTTTAGTGTGTTTTCTTTTAACTAGTCGTTTTCCGCTACACTCGTTGATAGCTTTAGAAAATATTGATAAAAAATTATTAGTTGCGATATCTGGATCAGGCTCACTGTATATGGGATCCCATGATATGTTTGCTAACAAGTTTCCCAGTCTATTTGTATCAATTACTTCTATAAAATGTTTTTTTTGTTTTTGCTTTTTAATTTGTGTATCTAATATTGTTTGTAATATAGTAGTTGAATGGTCAGTGATATCAGTTTGTAGAACGATTGGTATAATTTGGTTTATAAGTTCGTTTTTCGTTTTTACAAATATATGGTCTAAACATGATTTTTGTCTTGTTGGTGAATTTATTGTTGATAAATATCCAAACTCATTAAGTAGGTTTATATAATGTATTGTATTTTGATCATAATTTAAAATATTTATATTCAGATCGCCGATGAAAATGTAAAAATATTCATTGTTAGTATCATGTGTTTCTAAAAAATCTTGCAAATGTGTTATAAATGTTCTGGTATCTGTGTCCGGTGACCTATAAACTGCATATACAATTGCATTATCAGTTTCATTTAGCTGGATTTTAAGTTGTAAAATATTTATATTGGGAAATATTTCTGTTATTGTATAACTGTAATTTAAATTGTTTTTGATATATACTACAACACCGTCATTCTGATTATATTTACTCTCGTTGTAAACCATATTGTATCCATCAATATAGTGTAGGTTAGTGTCCAAGATTTGCCACGTTTCGGTCAATACTATTATATCAACATCAGTATCTAGTGCTGAAAGAAAAAGTTTAAATTCATTTAAATTTTTGTTAATACTGCGAATATTGTTATGAATTATCTTAAAGTTAGAGTTATGCTGGTTAACATTTAAAATTTCAGAACACTCTTCGATGGTTTCCAAATTGTAAGTTTCGATTGGTTGGATTTCAAAGTCTCGAATGTATTGTAGTGAATTTAAAAAAAATTATTATCTGAATCACCACATAAAAAA
>CAJUYH010006131.1:0-17439 GCA_910591685.1 Galerucella tenella
TCAAATATTATGATGGGTGACTACAGCCTGTTGAGATTGAATGAATTTATAAGTGAAAGTAAAGCTGCACTAAGAGTTTTAACAGGAATCCCAACAGGACATTACCGCCTGAATGGGTACCTGGAAAAGCTCAAAATAGAGTAAGAAGAATGTTGATTCTGTGGCATGAAATGAGAAACCTCCATCCACATATTTGCAAATTGCACGACACCTAGGAGACCATCTACCTAGAGGAGGTACACTTACCTAGAATAAAGCCTACACAAATCCTAAAATTCCTCAGAAACTAAGTAGAAGAGGGCACTGATAGTTAATACAAAATTAATAAATTTGCGGAAAAAACTAAAAGTCAGGAATTTTTAACTTGACCGATAACAATAGAATAATATTACCACAAATGTTTACACTTTCCACTCAAGCTCATTTTACATGAACACATTACTGCAAATATTTTCCCATTTTTAGATAGCATTGATGAGGTTTTTCATATGAGATATGTAGATGCAGAGCGCGGTCATTTCTGTCACAATTTTATTACTCTTCTCACGATTTATTCCATACTAAACTGAATGTCCGTTAGATAAAACTCGTATAATGTTTTTTTGATTCCGGTTTTTACCCGTCCAAGATGATATTTCAATACTGTTTGATTCAATTTTGTTCATTTATACCATATGTGGGACTTCCAAACAATGAACATACTAGAAGAGTAAACAGACGTATTATCTGATGCTAACATAAACAACGCGAAAGTGTATTCTTCTCATTTTGCTGGATTATACATTTCTTGTTGTATTTTGTATTATTTAAATGTAATAATAATCATTATTATCCAATGACTTGCATTTTTTGTGGTGCTTTAATATACTTTTTCTACAGCCGTGTTATAACAATGCACTTATATGCCCATAATCCGTTTCATAATGATACCCATTACGATACAGATTTTTAATCAATAGAAACCCATAATTTTTCAATCAAGCATGCTGTGCATTTGACGTTATTCTAGGTTCCTATGTAATTACTTCCATAATTTATCAAAATGTCTGGTATCAGCGATATAAAAGAATTACCATCGACTCCTCCACACATATCGAAGGAAGCAGAAAATGCAGTTCAAAATATTTTGCCCCAAAAATCTAAGAAAGTGTACGAAAAACTTTATCAACGGTTTATGGACTGGAGAAATACAAATAAGATTTCGACATTCTACGAAAATGTTTTAATTGCTTATTCAAGAGTTGATGGAAACTATGAAATCATCTAGTACATGGACACATTATTCAATAATGAAAACGTTGGTAAATATAAACCATAATATAGACATTTCTAAATATAAGAAACTACAAGCTTTATTAAAGCGAAAGTTCGAAGGATATGTTGGAAAAAAAGCAAAAACATTTCCACCTGAACAAATAAAAAAGTTTATCTACGAAGCACCCGATGAACGGTTCTTATTTTTAAAAGTAAGTATCTATCTAACATTGCATTTTAAAAAAATTTCATGATTACATTTTCCATTTGGCTCATGCATGATAGGTATATTTCATTAATTTCGAGCAAACTCATAGACCGAACTCGTGGCCGAGCGGGTTAAGGGGCTCAATTTGGACTAGACTACAGTATGAGTTCCGGGTTCGAAGCCAGCCTTGTGTTCAATAAAAATATAAAATTTATGGTTTTTGATTATTTATCGGGTGTAGAAAAAGTAGTTTATGCAACTCTCATGTAATGGTTATTAATACACTCGCATAAACCATACGAAACTTGCCTTCGTCTCGTTTCGTATCCCGGCTAATGGTCGTGTATTAATAACCATCATTATATGATCGTTGCATAATGTACTATTATTTAAGTTGTTACTTGGACAAGTTTTTGGATTAATTCACGAATGCAGTCGCATCTTCTAGCGGTGGGAAGAACAAAAATGTGCGTCTACGTGTTCTGCAGTGTAATAATTAGTTTGTTAACAATGTGCTTGAACATTTTTCAAAACTAGAGAATGAGGTGAAAAAAATTGTGCAGTCCATGGGTAGTTGCTAAATATTTTGATAACAGATTGAAGACGATGTATTAGAGAATGAATGAATAGTAGAAATTTATTTTTACATTAGTACAAAATTACGTTGTACGTTGAATGTAGTGTTGGGCACATATATTTCCCACGCAAATTTGGCAACCTGTCAGCATACATATTTACGTTGTGAGCTGTACGGCTACGATCAGCACGTGAGTGGCGGTTTCTAGTTTGTGGTGTTGGTAGAATGAATCTCAAAAAGACGACTTTTTTACAAGTATATCAAAATCAAAGGATTTTGTGGGATCCAAAGGATAAATAGTATTTTAATAAAAACAAAAAAAAAATGGCGCTTGGGAAGAAATTATTTTGATATATGTATAATCATATATAATCATACACCCTTTTACCGTTAGGTGTCGGGTTTACATTTAATTTTATTTTCATATATAAACGTTTTCCATGCTCTTCTGTCTTTTGCTAATATAGCTGCTTCTTTCCATGTCTTCCCTCTTTGTTGTTTTGTTTTCCATTTTGTGCTAAAGTTACTCAAAAGTATTTAAATTCTTTTACTTGTTCTATTGGAATATTGTCTAGTTCGATTTTAGTTTCAATATTTTGATCTCCTTTTATCAATATTTTGGTTTCATGTATATTTATTCTCATTCCTTCTTCTTCCAGTGCTTCTTTCCATATATTTAAGTTTTCTTGTAGTTGTTTCTCGTTTCCTGCCACTAATACCACATCATCAGCAAAGACTCCTCCAGATATTACCACTCTTTCTAAATTTTTATAGCCCACAAACATGGCTTTGGTTTTTCTTTCACATTTCTTTATTATAGTATCCATGTGTACATTAAATAGGGTTGGACTTAGTCCTCCACCTTGTCTTAATCCCGTCTCTGTTTTGAATCCATCTGATTTTTTATTATTTTTTAATGTATTTGTTTTATATATATCTTGGATAACTCTTATTATTTTGCTATTTATGCATCTTTCTTTCAAGCCTCTCCGCACTTTTGTCCTAGGGATTGTGTCGAATGCTTTTTCCAGATCTACGAAAGCTAGATATATATTTTTATTTTGTGGTTGTCTCCTTTCAATCATTTGTTTGCTTGTGAAAATATTATCTTGAGTGCTTCTCGCAGGTCTAAATCCACTCTGTGGTTCCGACAATTGTGTTTCTAGTATTGGTTTTAACCTGTTATTTATTATTTGTTCATAAATATTTACTATAGTGTTCAGCAATGTTATTCCTCTGTAATTACTGCAGTTCTTTTTGTCTCCTTTCTTGTGTATAGGTGTTATTATAAGCTATATATTATAAGCCTACTCCAGCGGAAGCTCTTTCGTTCATTGTTACTCCACTATATAATAGTGTGTGTCCGTTTTCAAGTAATATTTTACCTATTCCTTTTTTCTTCGTTTCGCTTAACACCAAGATTTCCAGTCCTGTTTCTTGAAACTCCTTTTCCAATTCTATTCCTTTGCCATATATTCTTCTAATATTCCATGCTCATAAACTCCAATTTTTTGATTTGATATCTGTTTCCATTTTATTATGCTTCTCGATATGTTTTATTGTTTTATTATAATTTTTTGTTCTGTAATCTGTATTCATTTCCTTTTTCATTGCTGGTTTTACTTTTTCCATTCTTTCCATATCTTCGATATCTAGTTTTTTGCTGTCATTTTGGTTATTTTTCGAATTTGTTCTTCGAAGCTTTCCCCCTTTGGTGATCTTTCTTCTGCTGTTCTCTTATTTCTTATCTTTCTGACGACTTTTTCATGTTCCATTATTTCCTGTTGGTCATTTTCGTTTTCATTTTGGTATATTTCATCAATTATTTTGATATAAATGTTTAATCCAATAGTGTCTGTTTTTCTTGACTGATTCCTCTTTTTTTATTCTTAATCAAATGGGCCATAACAATGAAATCGGCACATTTCCTCCTCATTAATATCACTGAATCAGACATGGTGGAATTATATTCGTCATAATCTCTTTGATGTCTGAATTAAAACCGACAAGCCACGGATCGCGTGTGTAGGCTGCGGCGAAAATTTTTGCTAGCCCTTGTACGTACCGAACACTTCCACACTAGCATAAATTTATACGGACACATAATTTTGTGTCGAATTCTCACACACAACGTAAATTTTTACTAATATGGACGCTGCTTAAAATTCATGTAATGCATCGTATATTTTTTACAATACCAATCGCTAGTTGCGAAACCGAACGTTCTTTTTTTTCAACTCTGAAGATAATCAACATTGTTTTTGTTCAAAAATGTCAGATATAACGTCAAATGATCTCTCACCAAAACAATGCAAGTTGAAGCACAGCCCAAAGTCCTTAAGATTTTTTTACTTATCCAAAAATTGTTAATGAGCTGCTTGGTCAAAGATCAACATCGTCAAAACCTCCATGATCCATCCTCAGTGGAGAAAAGACACGTTTCGATCAGTGTGGGAGACCTGAAGTGACGCCATAATGGTATGGCATATTGACGACATAAAACAATAATAAATTAAAGTGGGGCATATTATCCAGGGGTATAAATATTGATTACAGATTTGTAAATTCACCATCCCCTCCTGGAAGATACACTTTAGGGGTGTCATACCGTGTCATAGGGGTATTCAAAGTGGGTAATAACGATGCCTATCATCCCCTAAGCATCAGCGTGGGGCCCATACATGCAAAAACCCTCTCAGCTCCAGGTCTATAGGCTGTTAATTCGGAATTATTTATTAGCCACTATTAGCCTGTTCAGTACATATTCTAAGATCCATTCGTGTGAATAATTTTTTCTTTGTTATGTCTCTGCAGTACGCATTCCAAAATGTGTTATTGGGGTATATAATGTAAGGTTAGTAAATAATTACCTTATATTGACATAAAGGCATACACAGGAGAGTTTAAATAGCACTTGACTTCTCAGTCAGAAGTAAAATACATAATTTGAATTCTCGAATATGTATTTGATGGCTGTTCACCTCAGGAATACACCAACCTCAGATTAACTTCGAAATTGATACTATGGCTAGTCTGGATATTATTAGTTATATACAGTGTGAAAACCACTTATGGAATACAACTCTTCATGTCATTATTTCAAAAAATTATAAGAAATGTCGAGACACGTCAATTTTTGAATTGAGTTGGGCGTTATGTAAACATAAAAGTAAATGTACAGGATGAATCACGCAAGTATGCCATAGTCGGTGTTGGTTTTTTTTAATGAAACACCCTGTATATTTGCATATTTTTGAAATCCCCCTAATGAACCGATTCCAACAAACTAAATAATGTATGGTCAATTATGAATTATACAGGGTGAAATTTTTATTTTTACAGTTATTAGACACATACATAAAATACCTGATGTATTTTTTTTTATTTATTTTTTTTTTATTTCCGCATCAACCAGATTGGTTATTAGCGGTGGAACAGTGAATGATTATTTTGTACATATTAGTTGAACAATAGAATAATTATATTTCGTATAGAAGCTCAGAATCCTTTAAAAACTGTATTAAACTTTGAACACTGCACTCCTTGAACACTGCACTTAAATTGTTCGGTAGGTGATGCTGTAACCTTGCGACACTATATAGCGGACACTCAATCAAAATATGTTTAATTGTAATGGGATGCTCACATACTTCACAATACGGTTGACACTCCTTTGACAGTAGATATTGATGGCTGAGTCTGATATGTCCTAGACGTAGTCTAGTCACTACAACTTCCATGAATCGATTGGGGGCATGATTTTGCCATGGTCCAAACAGAGATTTGATCTCTCGAGGCTGGGATTGTTTCAGGCCTGATGTATTTGATTTTAATACATTGAAATAAATGCTCAAAATGTTCTCCACCTAATTGTTGGCAATAGCACAGTCTCCTATAGAACTTCACCTTAACTTTGTTTGAAGTTTGAGGTGTTGGTTGTGTTGCATATACTTTGTTCTTGAGATAACCCCAGAGAAAAAAATCTAACGGCGTAAGGTCTGGCGATCTAGCTGGCCACTCAATAGTACGTCTTCGTCCAATCCATTTATTAGGAAAGATTTCATCTAAATGAGTTCTTACCGTTAAAGCATAATGGGACGTTGCCCCGTCTTGCTGGAACCAAAAATTTTCATTCGGTAAGCTAGAATCTATTGCGTTGGGAAGTTTGCCAACGCAGGAATAAGTTCATTCCTAAGCATATTTGAATATTTTTCAGCTGTCAAATTTCCATCTTTATATATAGGACCAATAATATGGTCGCCTATGATACCGGCCCAAACGTTCACCTTTTGAGGGTACTGTGTTTGTGTCGCACGCATCCAATCATGATTCTCTGCTGACCAATATCTACAGTTCTTTCGGTTTACCTCTCCATTCAATGTGAATGTTGATTCGTCAGAAAAAAGGATGGTACCAAGAGCTATCTCATTTCTGTTCAGCTTATTCATCAATCTTTCGCAGAAATCCATTCTACGATCTGGATCGTCTTCTGTTAACTCCTGCACAAAAGTTAATTTGTAGTTAATCTTAGAACAGTTGTATGACTAACATTATTTTCACGGGCAATTTGACGTGTACTTTTAGTTGGATTCTCTTCGACACTCAACAAAATATCCACTTTCACATCATCTTCAACGAAGTGTGGTTTTCCTTTCAATGGTTTGACCTGTCCAAGTTCTCTGAATTGTGCATGAATTTTAGAAACAGTACTTTGTGAAATATTAGGCAATTCGGGATACCTGTGATTAAATAAGTTTCCCACTTCAACTTCACTTCTGCAGTTATCCCCGTACCCGATCATCATTAAAATCTCAATTCGGTGAGTCTCAGTTAAATATTTCATTGTTATGTCGACAAGGAAAGAGTGTTTGACAAAGATCTTACTTTTTTAGTATAAACTGTCAACACATCAACAACTAACAGAATAGAAAACAATCCACATTATTTATCGATTTAAAACAATCCACATTATTTACCGATTTTGTCTAATTATTGCCGTTTTTAGGCAATTTTTAGGTATTTATGATAAAATTTATGGGCGTAGCAGGTTTTGTGTAATATACAAATACGTCTAATAATTAGTTAGTTTAGATTTTCGATAAATCCATATTTAGCTAATTTAAAAAAGTACCAATATTTCAAGTGTAATAAATTATTAATTTTAAAACTTCATCCTGTATAATTCATAATTGACCATACATTATTTAGTTTGTTGGAATCTGTTCATTAAGAGGATTTCAAAAATATGCAAATATAGAGAGTGTTTCATTAAAAAAAACAACACCAACTATGGCATACTTGCGTGAATCACCCTGTACATTACAATTTGTTTACATAACGCACAACTCATTTCAAAAGTTGACGTGTCTGGGCATTTTTTATAATTTTCTAAAATAATGACATGAAGAATTTTATTCCATAAGTGGTTTCCACATTGTATATATAGAATTAATGAAAAAGTTGTTAGCTTGAAATGACCACGAGAAAGAATATTCAGAGCTGCTATTTTATTTTGCATTCACATACATATTCGCTGCAACCAGAGTTTATGATTGTAGCTATATAAACAGCATGATAACAAAATAAAATATGTATATACCACTGGAAAGCAGGTTATCACCGCATATAAACTTTTTAATGTGTTATGGAAATGAAAAACTAGTTTTTAAGTGCCCTGTAAAATGAAACTATGTTAAAGTATTAGCCAGACAAGATTATGTCTAGTCAACTGTCAGAACAGAAGTCGTTCTCTCCTGACCACAATATTAATTGTGGTGTATTAATTTTGTTTTTGTTATTTGTTGGGAAATTAAACCACAATATTTTATATATTCGTATTTCGGTATTAAACATTAGTTGTCAAATTTCAAGGTCCACTCCATAACACGGATAGATTGTGAAATAATAATACATTGTTTACCAAGTTGGAAAAGCCAAACATTCCTGAACAACCGTGAAGATTTGTCTATGTATTTATTGTTTCGACCCTTACTTTGTGGAATCTACTCATAAAATATCTAAATTTCAAGCGATCTAATTGAGAAGTTTTGATTGTTTCATTTTGTCATTAAAAAAAATTTAGGACGCGGTCGAGGATCGAAACCACATACTCTTCGTCTGAAATCTTAGTCAAGTCAAACATTTATAATGAATGGGCAACGTAAATCTTGATATGTATTTATTGTACATAAAAAGCAGTCTTTGACAATTTCTGGAAAACGTAGAAAAACCTTTTTCCCCTGTCTGTTATACCAGTACATTCTCCGTAGATCTGCTTGCTGAGTAAGAATTTTGATGCGGTTGGAGACGTAGTCTCTCCAGAATTTCCATTCTAATATAATTGTCGATAACTTTTTCCATCATTTTGAGCTCAAAGGATTTGTTGTGTCCCTATTTAAAACACTTGCTTCTGGTATATAATCCAGTTTTAAGCTGCTTCGACCAAATTCCAACCAAATGTGGTAGAATTTCGCCTTGTCCCAGCTGAAGCACTGCTGGGTAAATCCCATCGGCTCCCGGTGCATTGACAGATGGAACCTTTCGTTGCCACAAACGTGCTTAGCGTTTGTAGTATTTTCTCCTGAAGGTGTTATAGCTTTCGAAAGATTTAGCTCCCTTTATTCGGGCTGCTAATATATGGTACAATGTATGACCAATTTTCTCGGGACATCCTGAATAATAGTTGAAAGTTTCCGTAATTTGTCTAAGCCCATTTAGAAGTACTCATAGTTTTCTTTTTGTTCTATTAATTCAGGAAATAAAATCGATTTTTCTCATTTTCACAGAATTCATATACACATTTTAGTTTTCTCCTACTCTCTTCAACTACTGCATTTTGTACTTTCATTTATAAAACCATTTGGCTCCATCGTAAAATCAACAAAATGAACGACAAGCCGTTCTTGGCAGAAATTAATTACCGAAGCAAAGCCAAAAAAGATGTCCGGTCACCGTGTCGCGTTCCGTTTCTAGCTGATGCCGGCTGATGTGTGCCTTCATGCTAGTAATTTGGAGTGTAAAGGCGGAATTATAAACTTTATGTTCGCGTTCAGTTCGCAGTTGGCGACGTTCGCGTCGTTTCCATTCTGCAGTTCAGTGCAGTTGGTAAATTTTGGCGTTTATAAACCTCACAACTTTCAGTTGGCAGCTAGGGATTTGATTGGTTGAAAATTATATTGACAATTTTGATAGATCACAGCTGATTCTATTTATGTTTTGTTTTGTAAAAAATAAAGATAGATGAATAGCTATTTGTATTACTAGGGAGGAAAGTGCCAATTTTCCTCCCGCAGGATGTAGTTTACTGCCCGTCGCGAAGCGGAGGGCAGTAAACATCCAATGGAGGAAAAGGCACTTTACTCCCATGTGATACATATGATTTTTCCTCCCACCCACCTTTTTTTGAAAATTTATTTACGAGACAAATAAGTAACGAATATAATTGAGAATACAAGAATTATTTATTAAACAAATTTATCAATATATGTTATTCAATTGAGTACATAGTATTGTTTAACTATATTTTAGAATTATTTATGTTAATATTGAATGTGCAGTTTTGAGCAGCACTTATATATGAACACCATTGGAAGAAGATAGGGTTTGAACAGGAGCTTTAGTATTTGAAAAATTTTCGCTTAGCACATTGTAATGGTGGTAACTTCTAGAAGTGCTTGGCTGATTTTGATTAAGTTCAGGCTTTACATTGTTTCCCATAATTTGATCAGAAATTTTTTTTTTGTATAAGATTGTTCTACATAACCTTCTGCGATATTGGTTGATTTCCAACCGCCATGCTGTTTTAGAGCTAAAATATCCCCACCAGCGTTTACTAACAGAGTTGCTGAAGTTCTTCTGAAACTGTGCCCTGTGTAATGTTTGGCATTTGGAAGATTGAGATATTCTGCAATTTTTTGTGGTATTTTGGATATACTATTTTTGCCAACCACTTGATTTATACATTTGCCTGCTTTACAGCATACCAACAATCGTTTATGCTCAGTTTTAGGACGTAGACATATATACTTTTTAACGATTTGAACAAAATTTGGGCCGTTACCTGTTGTAGTATTGATAATGAAAGTTCGTTGTTTATACGTTTTTGAAGTGTGGATATTTATGACTAAAAGATTGTCTTTCTCTTCAATATCATCCATAGTCATTTTAATAAGCTCATCACATCGACATGCTCCAGAAATTCCAATAACAAGGACTACCTATGAATATTTTATATCAAAAATTAAATTATTTGCATGGGATTTTATTTCTTACCTTCATTAATAAAAAAACATCATCGGGGGCTTCCATTAAGAATGTATTTATTTCTTCTCTTGTTTTAGCTTTATTTGGTTTGTATCCGGCATTTTGACGTTTTAGAAATCCAATCAACTTTGGATATTTAATATCGACACTGTCCTTCATTTGAATCATTGTGCGTAGCATTGAATATTTAGACCAAAGTTTTGAAGCTTTTAATGATTTTCCTTGTAGTGAAAAATATGCCAGTAAAACATTCTTTGAATATTTATGTATTTTGTTGTCTTCAGCCCATTGCTTATATTGTGCATATTGTTTTTCATACCTGTCTTTAGATTTTTGTGGTAGTAAGGTTAATAACTCTATGTTAGCTTGTTCCTTAATATTAGGTGGTGTATTTGGAAATTCAAAATCACTTGAATCGCTCTCCATTTTCCAAAAATTCAACTAAGTTTAATGAATGTAGCGACTTTGCACCTCAAAAGTCAATCGCCGTGTTTACTGTCAGTGAACCACAGCATACTATGCTTTTCTTACTCTGAACTCAAAAAACGTATATCTAAGATTCCTGAAGTTGAAATTTGTATTGAAGAACTTCGTTGAAGTAACATTAATGTTTGATTTTTACCAAAAAACAGGATATACAGGATGTTCTAGAAATTATGGAAACAATATGAATATAATGAATTCACAAGTTTCATCGTTTACAACTTACTTGAAATGAGGGGGAGGAAAGTACTTTTCCTCACTAGGGAGAAAAAGTATGAGTTTCCTCCCTGATTTGAGGGAGGAGAGTGTGTACTTTCTATAGGGGCAGGAGGAAAAATATTTATTTGATTTCAAGTGTATTTGCTGCAACATATTCATTATATACTGCTTTTAAGAAAAAAAAACAGAAAAAGATGAGTACATTAAACAGATCACAAATGGCGTTTCTCACGTGGTGCAAAACTTTCGTTTTGATTGGTTTATACCTAAACTGCGATCTTGTAATTGTGTGATCCCTTCAGCTTAACCTCAACTGAACTGAACTGCCAACTGCCAACGACGAACTGAACGCGAACGTAATGTTTATAATTCCTACTTAAATCTTTAATAAAACCAACAGCGCTGTAAATTACGAACTATATTTATGCAGATAATATGTTGGATTAGATTTACCGGCATAATATAAATTAATTATTTTGGTTCTCGAGTTCCTCAATCTTTGGAACAGACTAGCTTGACCAGTTGAACGTAAATATATGCAAGCTTACTTTCACAATTAATATTTTGAGAGCTGCTTAACTAGATCTCGAACCGTTTTGAAATCACCATCTTAGTTTTTACGTTACAATGCGAAATACCAGGTTAAATGTCGTTTGCACTGTGAAATGTACTAATTAGTTTTCGATTTCCTTGCTAACATTCGGGATCTCACATATCAATCTCAGTCTCCAGCAAAGTTGGAAATACGGAAATGATCTACTCGTATATGCAGGGTTACTACTCACACATTAAACGGTATAAATTGCTGACGATTAATTATGAACTTTGATTAAGTAGCTTGCTAAATAATACTACTTATTGAGTCAAATGGAAAAAGAAAAGCATTCCTTGAATTATTTTTATCTTATTCCTTATTTTATTTCATTTGCTGTATGAATACACTTTCAGGCATTTTTTCTGTATTTCCTTGAAATAAAAAGGTCGTTATAACCACAAATTTGTTTCCAGTTGAAAAAAAAACATGAATGGAACGAGTTGGAAACGAAGGTATGTACATACGAAAAAATGTAATCGATTCCACTTACCTTCAAGCACAAGGAAACAATTCGTATTATTCGTGTAAGTCTCGCTGGGATATCCGGGACTGAAAAATTGGTTATTTGTGACGTTGACAAATGGCTTACATGCTTCTTGAACTAGTTCCCCTTCACTTGTGACAGTCGTTTGCAGGAGAGATCTAGCACCTGTAAAGGCAATAACCGAATTAAAATCAAACTAATTTTGGTTGATATTTTGTTGAAACTGTAATAATTAGACATTGCAAATGTTTTCAATCAGTTATTATTTTAAATTTTTATCTTGAACTCAAAAAATAAAATCAATTATCAAATAAAATCAATAAATAACATCTTCCACAACAGAAATACAGCAAATATTACTTCAGGTTTCACAAATTACATTTGCATGATCACGAGTAGATGATAAAAATTGAATGAATAAACAGGATGTCCCAATTTGACTTGTAGCCCAAGGTATATGTCGTATAAGGATATTTTATGATCCAAGATATCAGACACTTAGATTAGATGAAGTAATCGGCCTATTCCTATCAAGTTAGGGAAGGAAATTCAGCTCGAGAGGTTGGCAACGACAATCTAGGATCATCCATCATTTTATTTTACACCTGCAAATATTTGGCGACGAGGAAAGAAGAACCTATACGAATACAAGAAGATTAAAAATAGATTTATTCTCGTGAATTTCTCACAATGGCATTATTTTGTTAAAAGTAACTTAACCTAACTTTGTAATGCCGAATGAAAATGGAGGCAATGTTAATGCAAATTCTACAGAATCAACAAGAAGACGACTGTTCTCCACTCAATTCAAATAAAGTTTTCAATTGAGACGTTCGATCTTACAAAGAAATTCAATAGATGGTTGATGAGACTGGAAAGTGCTTTCAAAATTTTTGCAATACCTGAAATTCATACGAGTCTCCAGATGATTCTTGTATGGCCAGCAAAGAGTATGATACTATAGATTGAATTTTATATTTCCTATAAATGGTATGTTCACTTTACTTAATATACATTAATTAATTGTCAATAAATTTGAATTATGAAAATTGAACTATATTTTATTTGATTAATTTAATTTGATAAAAATGAGAATGTAACTTGTTGATAGGCATAAACGAATGAATTTCATTTCAACTGTAATGTTGACCGAATCTAAATAAACAAAATGAACTAATATCGTAATCTCCGCCACTGTCGCAATGTTTATCGTTTAGCTGGCATTGTTCAGTTTTATTACCATATTGTATTTTGAGCTGAAACAGGGATGTATAGATAACCAATACAGACACCTACTTGTTTTGCATTAGAATTTTAGTATTTACTTGTAAAATTTACTCTGTAAGAGATAATTTCCTACTGTGCTGTCAGAAAGAAATTAAATATAGAAGGAACCTTACTTTTCACATTGTGTGTTAAATTATCTCCAGATACCCCAGGTATATAGACATATACAGAATTGGTAAACACCATGAAGGAATATTACATCCCGGAGCCACTCGACATTGCTGAAATCTTCAGATTCATACAGAGAAAACAGCAAGAGGAAGAAAATGTTGAAAAGCTCGTTAAAAAACCGTGCTACAAAGCTTAGCTACTACATGCAATTTTGGAGAATGTTAGAGGAGAGCATCACGCAATCAGTTTGTATTTGGATTACGAGAGAAGACTATTAGTAGATTATTAGAATACAAGAACCTAATGGGAAAGAGAGCAGTCGAGGCTGCTACTAGAATGGAAACATATGTTCTGATCCCCATTGTATTGTTTAATAATAATAATAAACGTCGACCGAGTTCCTTCAGCCAGTATCTATTATTTTCATTATTCACTATAATATACTTAATAGTAATAAAAGTAATATTTTGTGTAAAAAAAAATTAATTAGAAAAAAAGAAAAAAAAGTTAAGAGTTATGGCTAGAATTTTCACTTCATTATTTTCATTTTCCTTCAGTGTTTTTTTACCACTTCCCAAACTGTCTCATGATATTTTGGTTTCAACTCTTGTGTGTGATCTCGTTCTATGCATAGTGTGTCCATTATTTCTTTATTATGCGTCCGCTTAGAGAATGTTTGGGACAGAGTTGTCATTCTACCCTTCAGTGGATGTACCTTTGTGGTTTGGTATAGAAGTTTGTTTGATTGATTGTGAAGAGGGTTTGATGGATGTCTCATTTTTGTGATGGCTCTTAAAGTTGTTGTCTCTGCTGTCTGTAATGTTTTCCATACGGGTCTTTTTGTTGTTTGGTATACTACATGGCCATTCGAGTATCGGTCTATAGATACTTTTGTATATGTGTGCTGCAGTTTTCTTACTTATGCCCATGTTTTGGTATGTTATGCTTCGAAAGTGTTTTCCTCGGCTAGTACATTTTTTCTTTGATATCTCCACGTTTTTGTTAAAGTTAAGTTGTATTGTTTGATTTTCTGTAAATGTACTATTTTTATAAGCAAAAGTCATTTGAGTTCCACTCAAGCTCAAGTCTTCATGCTTCTTTTGGTTGAACCTTAATTTAATAAAATTTTGTGTGTATGATGAGATTTGTGTAGTTGAGCTGCATCTCTCCATTCTAGTAGCAGCCTCTACTACTATCTCTAAGAATAGGATCTTGTATTCTAATAATCCACTTTGAATGTTCTCCTTTTGTAATTAACTAGATTTTTTGCGTAATGTGATTTATCTGATTGCTTTAATCTGTATGCTCTCGTTATGTCTAATTTCAGAATTTTAAATGTTTTGACCAATATAGACAGCATTACATTCTGGACAATTAAGTCTATATAGCCCAGACTATTTTATTGGGTATATTTTCGTTTTTACAAAACTTTTTCACTTTATCAAAAATTACATTTTCACTACAAGCAGTCTGTGACTGTTACTTTAATTATAAAAATGACTGCACTCTATAACTCATCACTCTTTTTATAGCGTTTCGTTTCATTCGTTATGAGATTTAATTTCAAAACGAAAACTCCACACAGCTTTAAATTGTGGCATATTAAATTAGAGAAGCGGCAAGTGCAATTATAGAGTACAAAAGGTTTTGAGGTTATGAATTATATTTTTATGAAAAATATACCACAATTCTCTGATATTTTTTCCCAGGTTATAATTTTTAACGACATCTCACTGAAGGAAAAAAGGAATAACTTAGGCCACTCTGCAGCTGCAGCGTAGAAACATTGTAGAAGCCACCACCACATTTAAGAACTGTTTTTCTTCTACTAGGTGTGAAGTTGACAATTATTATTGCTTTTTCTAGCCAACAGAGAAGTTGAATTTTTCTATTATGGTTAATAATTTTTTTATTATTAAAATATTATGGGTCAATGATGGACAAATTTGAATATTTTGAGAATTAAGGGATAGTAGCTCAACAAAAACTTGTACATACATAATTTTGTATACCCAGGAGATTGTATTTGACATATTTGCTGCTTGAAATTTCCTATCAAGATAAAATTATTTGAATAAAAATGTGAGTTTAAAATTCGCGCCCAACCAAAAATGACTGATGGCATAAGGAGCGCGTTCATAATATATCGAAAACTGACAGCGTACTTGTCAGTCAGCCGACGGGGTAAACGCTTCTCGTGGTGCGTTTGTGAATTATTTTTAATTTTTGTCTAGTAGTGGAAAAATTGTATGTACACCATGGTGGTGAGGATATTTATAAACCTCGCACGTTATTCTGCTTGGGGCAAAGCTACTCTCGAAATAAGTTTGGTGTTCGGTCAATAATAATAGTCTCCACCACCTTGGTCTATAATATACTATTTAAGACTGTGTTAACACTTACCGATGCCTTTCCGTCGAACAAGTTGATTGGAATTTGAACCAATGCAGCTGTTGATGATAAATGAAAATACTGTAACAAAGAAAATGTATATAAATATTGAAATATATCATCTATTGTATATACAAAAGATGCTTATACTCTCAGATAGTAAGGAAGCACTGAAATTATCAGATCTAAATTGGTCTTGGACTGCCCACAAAAACTATTAATCCTGGCTAACCATAATAGAGTAGGTAATTCTTAAATGGGTTCCAGAGCATGAGGGTAGTGTAGGAAACGAACGGACAGACACTATAGCAAATCTAGGGCTTTTGAGATATTACTATCACCAAAAGGTATAAAGGTACCCTCAAGTTATATGTTGACGCAGCGCAATTTAAAAATTAGTCTCCTGTATTTTCTGCTATCTTATTTACACAAAGTTCAGTGAAATACTACTTAAGAAGTTAGCCTAGGGCTGTTCTGACCAGCATGTGTCTTCTTTATAAACAAGTAGTAGCACCTTTAATTAATAAGTTTCCAAGTAGACGGAAACACACTAAAATCATTTTCTGTTTTATAAAGCTATTATTGTTGAATACAAATTTATCCAGTCGAATGGAATGGCAAGGGATTCAAATAGATTAGAATTATACATTTTGACAAAGATACCATCACTCGCAAGTAAATCCAAGATAATTATAATATTCGTGAGTAGTATCATAACGACATCTAATTTTTCCGAAAAAAAATCGAAGAAACACGTTGGTAAGAAGAAGACGAGGATTTTTGCATCTGCACGAATCTATTTGTTTCATATTTCTGTTTCTGTTTGTTTTTACAAACCTTAGCTGGAAATAACACACAATGTAATACAATCAAAGTAGATACTGCTAGCGCATTCAAACCCTTAAAGTACATTCGAAAGTATGGATTGAATTGCCAGTTGCCAAAATCGCAAGTGTAATTACTTAATTGAACTGTAGAAACTTTGTGAAAAAATCGCACTTTCGCAATATTTACCATCCCCTATCTATTATCTCTCTCTATTCTACTCGATGAATGTACCAGCTTATAAAGGCTTTGAATAGATTATAGAGGAATATCCACTATTGAAAATTACTATACAAATAATCACACAAAAATGCCACTTTTCAACTGTATTAAATATTGGAATTGATAATTTTAACATTATCAAATTTTCACCTTCTTAACACGCTAGCTGCTTTCCATTATATTATTTATTAATATAATCTGAAAAATGAGAATTTTAAAATTATACATTTTGAATATTCCTTTACCCACCCTGTGAACATAAATATTTTGTTTCAAAAATCAGCTCATAAATATTATCCAAGTAAGCACCGTCAGTCAAAATATATTATGTGTATGTATGTATATTGGGAACGGAGGACCCATTTATATCTACTTGGAATTAGGACGGTATAAGGCAGGTCATAGTTTACTGTTAAAGGCATTATGTCAGAGGTCATTCTCAGAATACTGTGACTTTCAGTGTCCACTAGCGTACTGCTTCGTACTGTATAAGAGACTAGTAGCTCCTTCAGTCCTATTTC
>CAJUYH010006131.1:17539-38559 GCA_910591685.1 Galerucella tenella
CTGCTTCGTACTGTATAAGAGACTAGTAGCTCCTTCAGTCCTATTTCCTGGAGGAATTTCAGGGTATCTACAGCCTTTAATAGGTAAATATCCCACTTATTCAGTAATCTACTAGGATTCTGAATCGCAGTGCAATTTGCTAGTATGTGGATGGAGGTTTCTTTTTCCGTTCCATAAAATCTACATTTTTTTTCCTCCACTATTTTGTGCTTTTCAGGCGAAAATGTCCCGTTAGGATCCCTGCTAAATCTCTTAGTGCAGTTTTACTTTTACTTATGCTTTCATTTGAACTTACAGGTTGTAGTCATCCAGAAGCTTCGATTGTATAAGCACTAGATTTTCCAAATGGTCAGATCTTCTCATATTTTCCTATTTCCTATTTCCTCCAATCTTACATTGATGTTGATTAGGCAAAAGGGTTCCAGAGTCCCCCTCTTTGCTAGTTTATCTGATGCTATTTCATTTGCTTCTAATCCAGTGTTTCCAGGAATCCATAGTGAAGACTATATTGCTCTCGCCTAGTTCTTTGAGTTTGCCTATAAACAGGTTTTTCCAGGCGAAAAATTACTCTTGATAAACCACTTTTGTTCAGAAAATCAAAAATAAATAAGTTTCAATCAAAAACAAGCTCAACTGTTAAGATCATTGAAGAAATTACTTCGAAACAAACATCAACGAATTACTTTCAGGTAATCCATTACATTCATAATTAATGGGTGATAATGAAGGTAATGGGCAACAATCGTGCTCGGTAAACTCAAAAACATTTTAATTATTCCATAGTCAACTGTTTAGATTGCTAACTTGTAAAATGCTATTTCAAACTTCAAGATTTATTCAAAACTTTGGCCTAGAAATTACTACTGGTAAATTCAATTTCTTTCTTGATTACAAGCAAAGCAGTATTTTCTTCCCAATTTTTGTTATTGACTTCATTTTCAGAAAAGAAAATAATGTCAAACGGTTCAATATACTACTTAAGATATCCAAGGTTTTACAAATAAACCCCAGTATGTATTTTGAATGATGAAACGATTGAAAAACAAGCTTTCACATCAACTGTATATTTAATATTTATATAAAATATTCTTAAAAGTGTTTATGTCTAATTGCTCACTCCAATGATCCTTGACTTACATATCTTTTAATGTTCACTACGCTACTTGATATACATGGTACTACAACCGTTGTCTCAACAAAAAGGCTTTGCCCAGTTGGTTCCTGTTTTTGGCAATGGAGCACAACATCTTAGTCGACAATTTTTCATTGATGTGGAGAATTTGAACGTAGGCGGATTAATCGTAGTGACGATCCAATACAGGACCACCAACAATATCCTTGGTGTATGTATAACATACTATTGATGGGTAGATTTTTCGACCTTAATTCTTACTTAATTCTGCTCGAAAACAGCTAACTCTAACAGCACCTGGACCTCAAGAAAAAGTTCGAAATGCATTCAAACAATGGCTTTCCATCATCCTATGTTCGCTTAGTGGACCAAACAATATCTTACTCAATGAATAGTTACACCAAATTTTGACGAAAATCACGAAAATATCACATCACTTCGCCAAGTAATTATATAATCATCGATATGAGTTCTTCTCAACAAACATGTTTAATACTTCCTCATTAAAACTGGATTTGTAGAAGGGATTAAGTGGAAAATTTTTTTTTCAAACTTATCCATGCAAGTTTTCTATACGTCGGAAATCTCTTTTCCAGATACACCATTTCAAATGTAAATCAGTGAATTCGTTCAATATGAAATCCACAAAAAAAACGAATAAGCTCTTCATTAGAAAATTCAATTCGTATATCCAGAACCAGATCGAAGGGGATTTGTTGGAAAAATATAACGCTGCAAAGGTTCTTCGCAAACCAATGCTACTTGTTAATATTTTTCATACGCTGAATCTTTTGGTTTCGCCAATACAGTGCGAAACAGCAAATTGAATTTATGTAGGATATGACATAATGTGTAAAATCACCCCAAAGACAATCAAAGCGATGTATTGTTTTGTAAGTGATATTTTTTGAAACCTCAGCAGGGGTCTTATTAGGACCTGTTCTGTCTCTGTATCCTAAAAAAGCACATGTATACAATCGGCATATACAGGGAGGAACATATCTTTCGGTTATCCATCGAAGAGAAGGAAACAGCCTCTCTCATTGAAGATGTTTACTTCTAAGACTAGAGTACTCAGGAAAAGATTTCTCCAAGAAGGACCTAAGTAGTGAAAAGGCTAGTAGAACTAATGATCTATTTTACATAAACGATACAACCAAACACACAAGAAGCCCAAATGCTTGGATGCCGAACTAATGAATCAATCAACCCTTTTTAGAAAAATTACAAAGAGGTGGACTGAAACACTCTTTTGGTGGCCGGAAGCCTTTTGCGGTATCAGCTCCAATGTAATATTGGAAGAAAACCAAAGAGTCTATTGGATGACTACAACCCATTTAGATCCAATGAACGCATAAGTCGAAAAAAGGTAGAACGTGTCGCGGGACACACCGTAGGAACTTTAGTTCCTTTCAAGCAAAAATTATGTAATACATCTGACGTTAAAGATAAACAATTCGCATATTCCTCGGTGGTCGAGTAGTGAGCAAACCAGACTCTCACTCGGTAAACCCGGGTTCGATTCCCCGTGAAGAAGTTTTTTTTATTGTTGATTTTATTTTTAACAAATTATTCTGCTTGATATTAATAACGACAACAGGTAGACGTTTGAAATATTTAGCAGAATATTCATTATTATAGATAATGGTACGGTACCCTTCATGAGGGAGTCCGACTGGCAACATCTACTTATAACAGCATCGTATATTTAAAAAGGGAAACCGTAGCATTATAAAAATTGGACATTCAAGAACTTTACGTTTACCACAAAAAAATTAGTGGAAACATAAAATTGAATTGTTAAATTTTCAATTTGAAGTTATATTACAGTTTATAGAATTTTTATTTTCTAGTTTTTTTCTTAAATGGGTCGTAAAAAAAATATGTTGTTCGACTCGTGTGGATTGTCCATATCCACACTAGTTGCACAAACTACTATTTCTATCAAAATATGCCCTTTTACATTTAAAAACAACCTGCCAAATGTCAAATCAATTTATCCATGTATTAAAATAAATTCTGAATAAAATAATTTAAATTTTTTCGAAATGAACGAAATGTCAAAAGTGACATTTATACTTCTCGATCAGTTTAAATAGTATATTAAAGTATAAGTGGATATTAAGGTCTTTAAAACACGCACGACGGCGAGGCCGGAGTGCTCGAAATAGAGCAAGTCCACGAATACTTTACGCTTTTTTTTTTATTGGTTTACTTTGAAATTATAAATACTGGTCTATAACTACTACAACAACAAGAAATGGAAATCATAGATGGAGATATGAACTAAATGTCAAATGGTTGAATTCGTGATGTATATGATGTATACCTTGCGTTGTCATGGAAATGAGAAAAATATAAACTAATTTGTATTTTGATGGAAGTTCAACCTTATTGAGTCCTGTGAATGTCAATAGTATTAATTTAAATACCATTTCCTAATATTTGAAAAATCGAAATATTAATATTTCAAACAATACCAACGGCACTTTCCATTTTAATATATAAATTTGACAATGTTAAATATTGTTCGAATAAAAGTTTTGACGTTACAAACTACTCCTGTCAGATCAATAATAAAAAAATTGTCGTTTAGACATGACTTAGACCATAGATTTAGACTTCGTTTCTCGAGTTGTTGATGTTGCCACGGTAACTTTAAGACACGCACGTTTTTTAAAGTTCGATTTAAACACGCTGACGCGTGCTTCAAATAGGTAAAATGGTTCGCCAATGAAAAAAATATATTTTTTGAGCGATCGATCTTTTTTGTTTATTTACAGCATCGGTTGTCAGCTCGGTAGGTTGTGTTTACTGGTTTCTAAGTCTAACACGTCGGTAAGTGATTTACTTACCGTTCAGACGTCGGTAAGTTAACTACGTCTTAGCCCTACATACATTTAAGTGTTCCTAAATAATATATTACTTCATTCATTACACAAAAGAAACAAAAAAAATAAGAGGATTGATATTTTTCAATGAACAGAATCGAACAGAACAATATGAAAAGTAATAAATAGCATGAAAACAATTTCATCAAAATGCAAATTATATTTTAGGTGAATACTTTATAGCTGAGTATACATGACTCGAAAGTCAAGAAAACATATTTGTATTCTGTGTAAATATTAATTTATTAAAATCGCAGAGCGCTTTCGGCTGTTAAGCCATCTTCAGTGCTTACTCGTCAGGTAATTTATACAAGAAACTTTGACAACACATTGACGTCAGAAAGTAAAAGATCTAGGGTAACATTAAAATTAAAATCACCCCCTGTTTAGGGTGTATTATATCTAGATATTAAACATTTTTTAATTTGTTAAAATTTTTCTTAGACTGAAAGAAGAAGAAAACATATTTGTATTCTGTGTAAATATTAATTTATTAAAATCGCAGAGCGCTTTCGGCTGTTAAGCCATCTTCAGTGCTCACTCGTCAGGTAATTTATACAAGAAACTTTGACAACACATTGACGTCACAAAGTAAAAGATCTAGGATAACATTAAAATTAAAATGATCCCCTGTTTAGGGTGTATTATATCTAGATATTAAACATTTTTAAATTTTTAAATTTGTTAAAATTTTTAAAAATTTTTTTTGTTAAAATTTTCAGTCTAAGAAAAATTTTAACAAATTTAAAAATTTTTAATATCTAGATATAATACATCCTAAACAGGGGATCATTTTAATTTTAATGTTATCCTAGATCTTTTACTTTGTGACGTCAATGTGTTGTCAAAGTTTCTTGTATAAATTACCTGACGAGTAAGCACTGAAGATGGCTTAACAGCCGAAAGCGCTCTGCGATTTTAATAAATTAATATTTACACAGATTACAAATATGTTTTCTTGAAATTATATTTTAAACTGATCGAGAAGTATAAATGTCACTTTTGACATTTCGTTCATTTCCAGGAAATTTAAATTATTTTATTCGAAATTCGAAATTTATTTCAATACGATCGCGCGAAAAATGGTATAAGCATTTCGAACGTTAAGGGTAATACCGGTCTCCAGCAAACATTGCTGTCGAACGGTAAACAACCTTACAGTTCTTGATACTTAATATACTATTGCATTTTGGTGAAATTGTTTTTATGCTATTTATTACTTTTCGACGTCTGAACGGTAAGTGAATCACTTAAAGACGTGTTAAACTTAGAAACCAGTTTACACAACCTACCGTCCTGTAAATAAACAAAAAAGATCAATCGCGCAAAAAAATTATGGAAATAATAGTAAACATTTATCCGAACAAATTCAAGTAGATCACCAGTACTGCGAATACCAGCTTTGCATAGAATTTTAATATAGCATCGGTGGTTCAGTGGTAGAATGCTCGCCTTCCACGTAGGCGGCCCGGGTTCGATTCCCGGCCGACGCATATGAATCACTGCTTCGTAAACGAGAGAGAGACTTAGGAGAGAGCAGACGCACGCAAGCAAGGCACATAACGAAGCAACGCAACATAACGTAACGTAACGGTCAGATCTTTTGCGTCGTGCCCGGTCGCTCAAACATAACCTGACGTAAAGAACTAAAGTTCCAAAAGAACTGCACTGAGAGTTTTAACGGGAATCCTAACCAGACATTAGGTGGGTTCGATTTGGTTATACGGAGCAGCTGGAGCGGAGTGAGAGCGGCGTAGCCATCACGTGATACCGGAACGTTTGGAGTGAGAAAGTCTATCTCGAACGCGTTGGAGCAGATTTGAGAGTGTTTAGAAATAATATAACCTCACTTCTTTCACTTTTATAATTTATTTATTTTGTTGTTCCAGACAAAAGCTAAAAAAAATTAATATGGAGCTGCTATGATTTAAGGGCTGCTTATAAAATATACCTAACTATTTAAGTAATATAATTATTTCGAGTCCGTTTAGGACGTATTTAACAATACCAGATGGATTAACAGGCGAATTAGACAGGTGGCATTGAAACAATTTTTCGAAGGATAGAAACTGTTATTTAGGAGGTAGGTTCCATAAATAAAATTTACCGATAAATAATTTCTCCTAATTACGAAATATGGCACTTTTAATTATCTTGTAAATTGTAGGAATCTTGAATTTACAAGAAAATATATATTATATTAAGTACTGTAACTTTGATAAAACTGGACTAATTTCAATGGGGTTTGCGTAGAAATGTTGGGGAAACTCCTAAGATCAAGAATAATATATAATTACAAAATCAATTCATTTAAATACATTTTTGGATTCAATGATTATTTGTATTATAAGCGAAAATAGCAATTTTTATAGATTCGGGTGGGAAATGTCTATTTTTTCAAAATAAAATTTGATACTTCTGTAATATGAAGATGAATATTCAACTAACAAAATGTATATATAGTGAAAAGGTATAAAATATGATTTATTTATAATTTTGAGATATAATTTTTTTGCATACCTTTTTCCAATAAAAATGTGTGAAAATTAATTTATTACCTTTTATTTATTATTTACAACCTTAACTCTTAACTCTATTTGATCGCCGATATATACATTTATGCCATGACACAATCTCATGTACGATTATTTAATAATTTATTTGCTTTGAAATGAAAATTTTGCACAAGACTAACCACTTTCATTACTTTGTATGTGTTCGAAATACGATTTTACTTTCCCGCACTAGTGCGGGAAAGTGACACTTTCAATACTAAAATGCGTGCGGGAAAGTGGGTTAAAACGCACGGTCGTAGAAAAATAACTTTTATTAATTTTTGGATATTGGATGAATAATAAACCATTGGTTTGATAGTCTGGTAGATGACAGAGGACAAGTTACAGACTGATGTTGCTATCTCTTTCCTACACATTAGTACATCTGTTATCAATTGGTGACTTAGTAACTCCTCCTTCAGGGTGTGACTATAAAATAGTACCCTGAATATGCTGGAGGAGTACCGTGCCGATTGAATAACTATTTTTTTAAACTTCCTTTCGAACTGGTTTTCTTCTGTTGGTTAAATAATACAAATGGCTCCGTGTAAAGCTTCTCCGTAGCTTCAGCACGATCTGGTAAGGTGGTTTAAGTCAGAGCTTTATAAAATGGTACTTCTTTAATATTGGCTGGCTGGCTGTCTAAAACCGAAGCCGCTGCTTCTCGTAGATAAATATCTGGAGCCACAGCTCGGAGATAACTTTCGAAGTCTTCTTGATTCGATGATTTAAAATAATTACCATTATTTCAAGATATGACTTACGCAGTTTAGAACACATCCACCAAAAAGCGGCCTCTCTCTCTACCACAATGATTTCCCTATGCTGGTAGTTTTAGTTCATTTTTTTGATCTACATGATTTAAGCATATTCGCCAACATTACCATTCCCTATTAAAAATTGAGTAAATACCTACCCGTAGATTACCTCTTTTATTACAAGCGTCTTTAACAGCTGGGAATGAAAGCGACTATGAAAGAAATTTCAACTTCACTAAGCCAAATAACTATAGCCATCCAATTCCTAAAAGAGGAGAATCTACTGAACAGAATTCAATTATTTCCTTTCCCATTTATTGTTCAAAGTTTATAGTTAATGAACTTATATATTATTATATAAAACCAATGTGATATAGTGTACCTGTTTATGGCCAAAGCTGTTACAACTGAATTTCACCGACTACGGATCTGTCACTGTTTACTGTACCATGAGAGATTTATAAACCAAAATACAGTAGTCCAGATACCGAGTCAACGAAATATTGTGAAATGTTCTCCACCCGTGAAGAAATTTGTAAATTAGGAAATTTGACGAGGGGTAGGTAGCCTTTGTTGTCCAGCAATAAAGCAAGACATATTTCTTGAGTAGAACAATACTAGGTACACATTTCGGATAATTTCTTACTCATTTCACTTAGCAGCAATATCATTTCGTATGGAATTCGCAAAAACAGCAATTTATCACGATGTATAATATGATGAATTGTTATAATCTGCAAAACGTAGTTACACATTTTATTTCAGCGTCCAAAAAAATGATTTAACGCTAATCACTGCTCTTTTGTGATATACAGTATGTCTGGAAAAGTTGGTAGCATAAAGTTCAGCATGATCCAGAACGTGAAATGCAAATATCAGATGTCAAAGATGACAGATGTATACGAGTTATAGAAAAAATTATGGATAAAATGTAAACGTAGGTGAAAGTGGTCAATTTTTTTTCTTTTCGCCACCTTTTCTGATTTTTCCAATTTTATATGTTTTTTTTCCAGCAAATCTGCAGCTTCTGGGTTCTAAGTTTTCTTAGGTCTTCTTCTCTTCTTTTTTGTATTAGCTGGAGCTTCCCACACATCTCTGACTGGTCTGTTCTTTATTCTTGTTAAGTGTATACTTTCAGCTCCTTCCTCAACCCTCACAACCTCGTGCCAGTGCCAGTACCAAAATGTCTTCCTGAGTGGTTGCTATGATGTTCTTCTAACACACTTCTGATGTGTGATCTTGGCAGTACCAATTGGTGAACTATACGTACTCCATCGAGATTTTCCCATCTTTGATGTAATAGGACATTGCGAAGATAAAGTAGATCCCACTGAGCCCAGTACTCTTTTAAGCTTCCACTATATCTGGCGACTTCTTGACAAGTAGGTCTGACTCCATTTTTAAGTCATTCTGTCATAACTTTCAAGTAATTGTATTTCTTCAGACTTTTTTACGGATCTCAAGGGAATCATCACTTTCTGCCATTTTTTCAACATCTACCATAATAACAAAATCCAACTCTCTGCGGCATACATGAGTTGATTATCTTTTTAATTCCATTTTTCATCAATTTTTAACCCTCTCTTATCAACCCTTAGTATCGGGTGTATGCCGATAGCGCGCAGCGGTCAGTTTAATCCTTACAGATTATAAAAGGGTTCTATAAGGGACAGGTTGATTGCGCGCGGACATGATATTAGATCAGCGTCTAGGAGTCGCGACGCAAAAGATCTCACCGTTACGTTGCTTCGTTATGTGCCTTGCTTGCGTACGTGTGCTCTCTCCTTAGTCTCTCTCTCGTTTACGAAGCAGCGATTCATATGCTTCGGCCGGGAATCGAACCCGGGCCGCCCGCGTGGAAGGCGAGCATTCTACCAGTGAACCACCGATGCTATATTAAAATTCTATGCAAAGCTGGTATTCGCAGTGCTGGTGATCTACTTGAATTTGTTCGGATAAATTTTTACTATTATTTCCATAATTTTCTTGCGCGATTGATCTTTTTTGTTTATTTACAGCATCGGTTGTCGGGACGGTAGGTTCTGTTTACTGGTTTCTAAGTTCAACACGTTGGTAAGTGATTTACTTACCGTTCAGACGTCGAAAAGTAATAAATAGCATAAAAACAATTTCACAAAAATGCAAAATATATTTTAAACTGATCGACAAGTATAAATGTCACTTTTGACATTTCGTTCATTTCGAAGAAATTTAAATTATTTTATTCGGAATTTATTTCAATACGATCGCGCAAAAAATGGTATGAGCTTCTCGAACGTTAAGGGTAATTACAACGTTTGCATGTAGATTCCCCTCGTGAAATTGGACAAAATGATGTAAGGATTAAGGGGTCTAGCACATTTAGTTTTCGAAACACAGGGTGTTGAAATTTTGAAAACTTGAATGTTTTAATTCGATAACTTTAAAATGGATGAATAAATTGCTTTGACATTTGGCAGGTTGCTTTTAAATGTAAAAGGGCATATTTTTATAAAAAAAGTAGTTTGTGCAACTAGTGTGGATATGATGGCCATATCGCACGAGGACGAAGTTTGACCACGGCGCCGTAGGCGGAGTGCTCAATCGTTCAAGTGCGATATGGACAATCCACACGAGTGGAAAAGCATATTTTTTCTACGACCCACAAGAGAAAATCTAGAAAATAAAATTTTTTATAAACTATAATATAACTTCAAATTAAAAATTTAACAATCCAATTTTATGTTTCCACTAATTTTTTTGTGGTAAACGTACAGTTCTCGAATGTCCAATTTGTATAATGCTACGGTTTCCCTTTATAAATATACGATGCTGTTATAAGTAGATGCTGCCAGTCGGACTCCCTCATGAAGGGTACCGTACCATTATCTATAATAATGAATATTCTGCTAAATATTTCAAACGTCTAACTGTTGTCGTTATTAATATCAAGCAGAATAATTATTTAAAAATAAAATGAACAATAAAATAACTTCTTCACGGGGAATCGGACCCGGGTTTACTGCGTGAAAGTCTGGTTTGCCTACTACTCGACCACCGATGAATATGCAGATTGTTTATCTATAACGTCAGATGTATTACATCATTTTTGCTTAAAAGGAACTAAAGTTCCTACCGTGTGTTCCGCGACACGTTCTAACTTTTTAGTTTTTTATTTCTTATATTCTGATATTTTTATACATAGTTACTTACACTTTGATCAACCGGGTTTGGGCCTGGGTTTTCTTGTTTTTTTAGTTTTCTATTTCTTATTTTCTTATTGTTTATAATATATTAGTGTATAAACGAGCATATATCTATAAAGGAACCGTTCGTGCAATTGACCAGTTTACCGGTTGTGTACCGCGCGCTATTGACCCATAGAATTTCAACTACCTGAAAACATTTCTGACCGCTGTGCGCTACTGACCGTTGCCCTTAGTATCGCTTGGATTTGAATGCCATATTTTTTTGGATGATAAAGTCTTACCCAAGGAAGTTCTCGTCATCCCTATGTTAATTGTTCTTGTTAAGAGAACAGTCTAAGAATTTTCATGTTCAGTATAGCGTCTCTTATATCTAGCTTGAGTCATGGGGAATAGCGTTTTTTACTTGTTTTTTTCTATGTAATGGGCTACCGAATTATAATGTAAACTCAAAATACTCAGCTATTGCTGCGGAGAAAAATTAATTAATATACAAGTAAGCTAATAATTTTGCGCATTTCAATAAGAGACTGAGAGTAATAGATATTAAGTACTAACAACTGTGCTAATTCCTAGGTAGTATGATTGTCGTCATGATAACAAACGATTTACAAAGCAAAATACAAGTTTTAAGTCTAAAAATCCCACAAAGACACTCCTACCACGTTTGCTCAACCTTTTCCTCTGTACATAATTGTCTCACAGTAAACACAAAGCACTACTTGAATACAACTCTTATGGGTATTAAATTCATAAATTAAACACCAACTGTGAGAGCACAAACAAGGTGAATACTCTATTCTTCAGAGGAATTAAAAGTTTTCGCATAAGCAAATCACGTACAGAGAATAACTAATTTTACTTGCGAAAGCAAACGCGCTTAAAATAGATGTGAATTGCGATCCAATGATATTTTTGCTCATTTTCCGCAAGCTTGTAGGAAATATGTTGCTCATAGCACATGTGTTAAGTTTCTTCCAGGCAGTTGTTAGGAAAATAACTATTATAACTTATTTAAACTTTTCCACAAGGGCCTAGCCAGGATTTATCACAGGGGGGGCAAACCATGGTCCATGGTTGACCTTAATGTAAAATGTCAAGATAAAAAGAAAAGGCAAGTGTAAACAAACCTTTGAGATTTTAATTATACTTAAATTAAACTAATAACATGGGTTTAAACTACATTTATCCAAAACTTTCTTCCAAAAATTTTCTGTCATCACCCATTGTACTCCTGAGTCAGGTTTTTACCCTTCGTAGGTTACCTACTGAACGATCCTTCCACGGTAGCAGTAGTGGATGGAAAATCACTAATATTAGCAGTGCGTGCCTTGTTGCAGGGAAAAAACATTAACTTCCTCCAAAAGTGCAGCTAAATCTGCTGAATTCTTTTTCTTCCTCATATTGTACGACAAATCAAATTCTGCAGAGACATCACTCAACTTATAAAATTCCATGAAAGATTCTGCTTTATTTTTGAAAGCTTTTGAAGCCATTTTGAGCATGCTTGAAGGATGAAGATAAGTTAAAGCAAAAGCAGGTGTATTTTCGTTGGAGAATCTAAAATCCAATGACGAAGTTGAAGAATCAAGATAGAGGATGATTGATTATTGACCTTCCAGTATTCAACTGCAGACTCAGATGGTGGATAACTTCTGTGTAATTGCTTTTTAGTAACTCGTGGTACTGACAACTCATCTCCCACTTTCTCTGCGATATCAAGTGGTTTTTTAAATAAATCATAGGAAACATTTTTGACATCTTGTCGATCTTCTTTGATTACATCTAGAATATCATCAATATGTTTCTGCACCATAACCAAATCCATACTTTTACCTCGTAAAACGTTTATGGTTTCCAAAATTGCAGAGTATCTTGCAATTATGTTTAAGCCTAAGATGAATATTGGTTTCGTAACTGCACAGTGCAATCGGTAGGCAGATTTTCTTGTTGCATAGTTTTCTTCCACAGATAGATGTTCTAGTGCTTAAAAAATTTCAGTGAAGCTTTTTGAAAATCTTTGTATACTATTATATTTTTCCGACCATCTGGTCTCACAGAGCCTTGAAAGATTTGTAACAGATTTCCTACGGGCTGGCGATTCACGAGAGAAAATTATTGTGTCTTTGACCGTTGCAATTGTGTTTCTTATTTCTGGTAGCTTGCTAGTATCATTGACCACAAGATTTAGTCTGTGGCTGAAGTAATGGAATTTTTGTTTATCAAAATTTAAAAATTATTTAATTTATTTTCGCTTCTTGGGGGAGGGGCGGTTGCCCCTCCCTGCCCGGCTACGCCCATGCTTTTCCATATAAATTTCCATTTCATATTATCCTAAAGGCTTTAAGTCTTAAGCTATTACGTCTGTTTTATTTTGGATTACACCCAAAAGCGACTTTTCCAAGTTTTTAACAAAGATTACCAAACAGATTAACTGAAAAAGTACATAAAAAGAATTATGCTGAAAGCATAATGCTTCAGTTGAAGCATCAGTAGGTACATTTGTTGAAATGCACTTTATCTTCATTTACAGCTTACACCAATTCTTTTGTTTATCTCTTTGTTTTTCATGGAAATGTCCTGTGAAGCAAAAATATATAAAATCCGTTTTTATTCCATTTAATGTTTTTAAAACCAACCAACCAGAGTATTTTGATCAAGAATTAGGAAAGGGCATAAAATGTTCCAGTTTATTATTGGCTTTTTGTGTTCATCAAGATTAAACGCTCCATAGTTGCCAAAGAAAATTCGTAATTAAAAAAAAGCATTCATACTATCAATTTATGTAGTGAATTGTTTTTTGTTGATACATTATTTTGTTGAAAATGAAGTTATGATAACTTTTTACCCATACACATCTACTATTACTGTAATCACATTTCCCAATGAATCACCCTGTATCAGTTATGATTGTTTACGTCAAAAAGCTGAGATACAGAAAATAACATATTGAAATACCAAGTTACGTTTTAAACTCGAGGTATCATTTAACGTAACTCTCGGTATAATCTTGAATCGATCTGTCTGAGTCTAGTGCTGCTCGTTTGTATATTACATTATTCTTCTTGGAAGTATGTATTAAAATTCCGGAAATTAGCATTTCCTGAACCGGAAGCGATGTTTGGGTTTCTTGGTGAATCCAATATTTCTTGTAACGCTGGCATTGCCCGTTTACAAATGCTGGGAAAATTGTTGACCCAAATATACCCTATTTCACGAATAAACCCCTGTTTCAGATTAAGTATAATGACATGGACTGAATATACGACTGTACTGAGAGGTACACCTGTGAACTCACCCCATATCAAGCCCGAAAATAATTTCTTATAACTTATTGTTACGGTTTCAAGGCATATCGGTTTTGGTAGACCTCGTGGCCTTTGGGAATTTATGTCAATTTTGAATTTATTCTCTATGCTCTTTTACACCTTATAATTTAAATGAATTTGTTATAGGAATAATCGCGAAAAAATTACGGAAAAGATAGTAAAATTCAAGAGTTTCGCTTCGCTTGATGCAATCGCCGATTCTCCAAGAATTCTCATGACCCCCATTAGAATTACCTTTCCGATTTGAACAGCTACAATTTCCCGTAAAAATAACGTTAAGAATGACAATTAATAAAGCTCAGAGTCAAACATTAAAAGTTTGTTGAAGTATCGTTTTGCGAATGTCAAACCCGTGATTTAGATGCGGTGTTAGTGACAGAAGTATAAATAATACTATTGGAATGTGTACATGTTCGCAATTATTGGCACACGTTGTTGATGGCAACATTAATAATGCTTAGATGCAAAAAATAATATTGAGGTAGTTGTAGTTTCGATGGCCAAGCATTAAGCATTGCTTGGTTCATGATTTGATTTATGGGAAACAATTTAACTCATCAATAAACACACTTTAGTCAAGTGGCATTATTGTATACCCTCAACGACCTAAACTTGGGAGAACCATTTCACAGTAAATATAAGTAGTATAAAAAACGATTACATCAAAGTAAAATTGTGGAACTTCTTATACTTTTTACGGCCTGTTTCCTGTTGTTATGGTTGTTGCCCTTTCTCGCATCCTTGCACTAATTACATGTCATTTAAAGGATAACATGGAGTCCGTGTACTTATGTAGGTACCTTGTAAATTATGCGTTAAGTCATCAGCCTTGTAATCAGTGGCAGCTCCTCCATTAGGTCATTGGCCAATGACTTCCCATTGGAAAAAATGTAGAACGTGTCGCGGGACACACGGTAGGAGCTTCAGTTCCTTTTAAGCAAAAATTTTTTGAATCAATAAATAAGTACACATATTAATATAGGAATTTATTTTACTCTGGATGAAACTTCATTTAACAAAAATATACAGTAGTATTAATTATAAATAAAAATAAAAATCTTATCATTAAGTTGATTGGCAGAATAGTTATTTATGATACAAGTGCGTGAAATTATACTTTTGCACACGAGTTGCGAAAATGCCGAAATATTATATGAAATAATCCGTACAAATTAACAACAAATACTTAAAACAGAATAAAATGGGTATTTAAGGGGACCTCAGATTTTATAAAATTATGTAATACATCTGACGTTATGGATAAACAATTTGCATATTCCTCGGTGGTCGAGTAGTGAGCAAACCAGACTCTCACGCGGTACACCCGGGTTCGATTCCCCGTGAATAAGTTTTTTTTAATTGTCAATTTTATTTTTAAATAATTATTCTGCTTGATATTTATAACGACAACAGGTAGACGTTTGAAATATTTAGCAGAATATTCATTATTATAGATAATGATACGGTACCCTTCATGAGGGAGTCTGACTGGCAACATCTACTTATAATAGCATCGTATATTTGAAAAGGGAAACCATAGCATTATACAAATTGGACATTCAAGAACTGTACGTTTACCACAAAAAAATTAGTGAAAACATAAAATTGAATCGTTAAATTTTCAATTTGAAGCTATATTACAGTTTATAGAAATTTCAATTTTCTAGATTTTTTCTTAAGTGGGTCGTAGAAAAAAATATGCTGTTCGACTCGTGTGGATTCGGATTGTCCATAGATTGTCCGCCTACGGCGTCGTGCTCAAACTTCGTCCCCGTGCGATATGGCCATCATATCCACACTAGTTGCACAAACTACTATTTTTGTCAAAATATGCCCTTTTACATTTAAAAACAACCTGCCAAATGTCAAATCAATGTATCCATCCATTTTAAAGTTATCGAAATAAAACATTCAAGTTTTCAAAAACACCCTGTATTCCGAAAAGTAAATATGCTAAACCCCTTAATCCTTAATCCTCAATCATTTTGTCCAATTTTACGAGAGGAATCTACATGCAATCGTTGTAATTACCCTAAACGTTCGAGATGCTTATACCATTTCTTTGCGCGATTGTAATGAAATAAATTCCGAATAAAATAATTTGAATTTCTTCGAAATGAATGAAATGTCAAAAGTGACATTTATTCTTTTCGATCATTTTAAAATATATTTTACATTTTGGTGAAATTGTTTTTATTCTATTTATTACTTTTCGACGTCTGAACGGTAAGTAAATCACTTACCGGCGTGTTCAACTTAGGAACCAGTAAACACAACCTACCGTCCTGACAACCGATGCTGTAAATAAACAAAAAAGATCAAACGCCAAAAAAAATTATGGAAATGATAGTAAAAATTTATCCGAACAAATTCAAGTAGATCACCAGCACTGCGAATACCAGCTTTGCATAGAATTTTAATATAGCATCGGTGGTTCAGTGGTAGAATGCTCGCCTTCTACGCGGGCGGCTCGGGTTCGATTCCCGGCCGAAGCATATGAATCGCTGCTTCGTAAACGAGAGAGAGACTCAGGAGAGAGCACACGCACGCACATAACGAAGCAACGTAACATAACGTAACGTAACGGTCAGATCTTTTCATCTCTCGAGGGAAGCGGGCAGTTGTAGGCTTTCCGGAGCCTTTTCTGCCAACATTGGAAGGAATAAGTATTATTTGGTTGAGGGATTGTGAGTGGAGGGAATGATGGTGGGTGCCTGAGTATATGTTCTCCGGTCCGGTCCTTCGTTTGATTTTGTTTAAATACAGCACACGAAATCATACGAACGATAATAGACTTACGTCGCATATTCATAGAAATTAATTCCCGGTAGAGAATTCTTAACTCATATTTTTTAAACAAGTAGATTTTAGTTGAGGGATTAGCAAATAGGAGTAATTAATGCTCCGCACAAACGGAGTGCATTCAGCCCGCATTAAAACTTTATTTTAAAGTGGAGACTGTTAGCCCTTGACACAAATTTCGGTGCTGGTTATTAAAATCCCATGCGATTTAGTAACATTAATATATAACGTTTAGTTCCATCAAAACCACTAATAACTATATTTTTTTAAATATGGATATGTCTTTCGAATATATCTATTTGTTTATGAAATAAATCATAATGAAATTAGTGTGTGACACCTTGTATAGGTATATCCAGTAAACTGGACTTAAATTGTGGTATGTTTTTGTTATTTTCACAATTCAGGTACAGCCTGCTCTAAATCTAATAAATATTTTAATGGTGGAAAATTGTACACAACAAAATCGATAATTTGGGTACATTCTATGAACGGTATTATGAGAAATTATTCCTATTCATAATAATAATATTCATTAATTTGGAAAATTCCATCTAGTTGGAATACAACAATTTTAAATTAGTTTTAGTGACCAATCATTAAGCTTTTTAAATGTTGTGAATTAGTTAACTCATTTGTAATTAGTTCAATTATACATAATATTCAAATATAGGGTAGCTATAAGGTAGGGTATCAAGTGAATATCGTTTAAACGAAAAGGATGATATTTATACAATTCTGAAATTAAGTGCTATGGGGCAAATGCTTCTGATAAACAGCTTTTTGTACTAACATGCTCCCGGCTCAACTTTTTAAATTTAAATGGGACACTTTGTATATCTTTGCAGATTTTGAGGGAGCTTTGTTATTTCGAATTCGTATATCTTGTGCCTAGTGGAAATAACTCACTTTTATTTATAAAATAAGTAAATTCATTCACTCCAGTCTAATGAGAATAATAATTTCAATAAAGTCACTACAAAATCCATATTTTAAGTCTGCGAAAATATACAGGAAGCCCTATCTGAATTTAAAAAGTTGAGGGTCTTTCTGGTTAAACCTATAGTATATTATTATCAAAAATATGTACATCAGATGCATTTTGCCATATTGCTCTTACCTACAAAATTTTATAAATATACTTTTCTTGGTTCCACACCTTATTGCAGCCCTGTATGTACCGGGTGGTCCAATAAGCTGATCTCTCGGCTATATATCAGAAACTATTCATGTTATAACTTTAGGAGAAAAAATTCCTTAGGAAAAGTGGATAGGAGAAATTGCTGGAAATTTCTTTCAAGTTTCTAGGTTAACCGCAAGGGGGCGTAACCTGTAAAGAAAAATTTAAAATCCAGTTTTTTGTGAAATATGCCCAATTATACCCAGTGTTGAATAAGTAAACTGAAAAAAGGCCCAAGTTTCGCACAAATTTGTTCAAGTACTTTTTATTCTATTTTTCCACATAAGGGGTGGGGGAAAGTGTTTGTGGATAAATACCTATAACTTTGGTTTGAATCAACCGATTTTAACGGAATTAGTGTCAATAGAAAGAGTGTAGAAGAATGAATTACATCTGCTATAAAACAATGGAATTAAGTTTTAATTGTCATAGGTAGAGAGTACTTTCGAATGAAAAAAATTAAAATTTGTTTTCCTCAAGAATGTTTGGTGGAAACACCTAATTATTGTGAATTAAAATGAAACTGGATTAAATTCTCAACAAAATGGCGCAAACTGCATGTTGATAGCTTTTGTCGAACTCGATATATAAATAAAAACGCATAAACATAAGTAAGTATAGTAATGACTCACTCTGTATAATAACTTAAGATTAAATATGTGAAAGAAAGATCATACATAAATTTCGATCATTAGGACTCAATGTCCAATTAAATGCTGCTTCAATCTCAGGTTACTGCAATTGTTAAATCTGCTAGAAGAACAACCGCATATCATGTCAAAAATTTTGTGGGCAGACGAGGCTACGCTCAATAGTGCGAGTGGTGTTAATCTGCATAATAAGCATTATTGGTCTGAAGAAAATCCGCACTGGGTAGAGGGAGTGCAGCTTCAAGGTAGATGGAGTCCTAATGTTTGGTGTGGTATAGTTGACGGAAAGATCGCAGGTTCATATTTCTGTGAACTTCAAATGGCAATACGTATTTGGATTTTTTTTATAATTGGTTGTCTGTTTTATTGAAAGATATTTCCTTACAAACATGAGGTATAATATTACAGCATGACGGGTGTCCTGCGCACTTTTCCAGACGAGGGTAAGTATATTTTCAGGGCCAGCTAGTTCTCCAGACTTAACATGTCTGGACTTTTATCTGTGAGGAAGATTGAAGGACACCAACCACGCGAGACGACATGCAACAGCGCATTAGAATCGCTATAAATAGTATATCAACAGCTGAAATTTAAGCAACAGATATGCCAAAGCGTTCAAGATTACGTATTTGTGTAGAAAACGATGAAAAACAATTTGAACATTCAATTGGACATCAAGCTTTAATGACCATGATATCTGTATAATATTTCTTCCCCATATTCAATTTTAAGTTATAATACAGGGTGTCAATATTATACTCACTTATGTTTTTGCGTTTTTATTTATATCTCGAGTTCGACAAAAGCTATCGACATGCGGTTTGCGCCGTTTTGTTCAGAATTTAATCCAGTTCCATTATAATTTACAATAATTGGGTGTTTCCATTGGACATTTTTTAATAGAACAAATTTTAATTTTTTTCAGTCGAAAGTACCCTCTACCTATGACAATTAAAACTAAACGCCATTGTTTTATAGTAGATGTAATTAATTCATCTACACTCTTTCTATTGACACTTATTTCGTTAAAATGGGTTGATTCAAACCAAAGTTATAAGTATTTATCCACAAACACTTTCGCCCACCCCTTATGTGGAAAATAGAATAAAAAGTACTTGAACAAATTTGTGCGAAACTTAGGCTTTTTTTTAGTTTACTTATTTAACACTGGGTATAATTGGGCGTATTTCACAAAAAACTGGATTTAAAATTTTTCTTTACAGGTTACGCCCCCTTGCGGTTAACCTAGAAACTTGAAAGTAATTTCCAGCAATTTCTCTTGTCCACTTTTCCCAAGGAATTTTTTCTCCTAAAGTTATAACGTGAATAGTTTCTGATATATAACCGAGAGATCGGCTTATTGGACCACCTGGTACTAAGTATATCACTTTTGACATCATATTACTTGTATTCTTGCATTTTCAAACACTGTTCAAACATTTCAAGCAGATTAACTGATATAGAACTGAGCTATTATCATTATATAATGTGAATATTTTTTTTGCCAGTCTGTAGTCCTATATATTAACTTTATCAAGTCCCAACCCCCATTGTTTTTGTTTCTATAACCCTTAATTCACGGAAAATTCCGTAGAAGTCATTTTGTAGAAGTCAAAAGATTTAGTAATTACCAGCAAGAATCTAATAAAAACATATCCCTTCGAAACTCCATGTTTTGGAAGTAAATAATTAATTACATTAATGGTACTTCTTCAAGTCGCTCAGTAATTAAATCAAATTTGAAAGACATGATTAAATTTCAAAATTAGTAGTCCACAAAAGAGACTAGGTTATTAGGGGTTTAATTTCAGGCAGTACATAAGCTTATTTGTACAGTGCTATTCAAAAGTCCCCTCCCCCCTCGTATCTTTTGAACGGCTATACTTACATTAATAAAATTTGGAGGATGAAAATAAAGTGTTGTAAACTTCTCTACGAATGGTGAAAGTTGACGTAATAGTAATAGATGACGTCACAGTGCCACTCTGGCCAATAATTTTAAATAGGACCTTACGGCAAGTGATATCTCGTTCGAAAGGCATTGACATTGGCTACATAGCCATATTAATTTTGTTTGGATTTAAACTAATTTTGACGGATAAATTGAATGAATACCAAAATTATTGTTTCACATTTAAATATTGAAGATTTTTCAGTCCGCCTCTGGTTAGTTATAAAAAAAATTGACGTTTTCAATTTAATAGTATTTGTTGCTTTGCAAAGCTTAAATATTTAATTTTATTATTGTTTAACGAGACGTTTAAGAGTTTACATAGGCAAAATAGTACGTACTCAAGCCGACAAAGTAGCAGCTATCTTAATAATTGGTGAATCTAGAAAGAATCTCCATGAAGCGGAAAGTTTATTTAATGAGAGATACCCAGATCACCCTATCTCGAGAACTTATTTGAGGGAGCTTCTTCACAAGTTTGAAGCAACAGGTAGTGTTCAAGATACCAAACGATCTGGTCGACCAACATTTAGTGATGATAAAAAAATTGATATAGTTGCTGGAATGGTAGTAAACCCTACTTCCTC